>CAKKTI010000022.1:0-112049 GCA_920105805.1 Condylostoma magnum
TCTGTTGCACTGATGAAAACTGTTCAACTTGTCCAGATGATGTAGGAACATGTACTGCTTGTAAGGCTGGATTTGGAAAAGACTTAGATAATAATGATGCATGTACTCAATGCACTACAACTGGATGCTCAGCTTGTGCAGATAATCATGCTATATGTACAGCCTGTACAAATGGAAATGCAGTCTCAAATAATTAATGTGTTACTGTAGTTTGTTAAGTATAGAATTGTGCTTCTTGTTTGACTGACAGTACCACTATTTGTGAATCATGTTCATCAGGATATTCGCCTTCAACTAATGGACTTCAATGCTTATTTACTTCATAGAATCCAGTACTTGATTTTGTCTTTAACTCTATTTCTGCATCCTATAACTATGATAATTGGAGTATTTTACTAAGAGATGGTACTTCAATTGGTAGCTTTGATCCCGTTCCGCAATATAGATAAGGATTTTACTTTAACTCAAATTAATCATCATATGGCTAGCTATAACAAGTTATTGATTTACCTTATATCTTTGGATTAGCTATCTGGTTTAAACCCGAGAGTGATGGAGTCATCTTTAGATATAGAAACGAGGTAAAAGATACTTTTATTCTTACAATTGAAGACTAGTAATTGTATCTAAAGTTATCTGTTATTGATTTAGATACACAATTAACTAGTACAAAGACAGTTTCTACTATATAAATTACCTACAAATAATGGTATGGGATTATCATAAATATTGATTAATCTTTAGATTCGTTGAGCTACTCAATTGTTATTAATAATAAAGACTTTGTAGGCAGTTTCACCAATTCAAGGCTACAAAGCAGCTATTAAAACAGTAAATTCTGGTTTGCTTATTCTGATACCTAGGAGAGTAAATACACAGGATTTATAGCTGGATTTCGATTATATCTAGATTAACCGATTCCTTCTATCAGCAATGAATGTCCTAAGAATGATTTTTGCTTAGTTAACTGTGATTTCGGTCAAGCTTATCAAAATAACATATGTGTTGATTGTTTAAATGCATGTAACAATGGATGCAGTAACAGCTTTAATTGTATTTAAAATGTAGATAGCTTTTGTGCCGTAAGTAATGATTTTGAAGATTGCTAATAATGTGCTGGGTTAACATAATCAGTAGGAGGAAAATGCAAATGTGTCGATAATGCTACAGAAATTGATGGTAAAACGTCATGTTAATGTAATAGTGGATATGAAAATGATGATGGATAATGTGTAGAATGCTTATTTTACTATTAAACAAGTGATATAGTTGAATCTTATTTCAGCCGAGACTTTACTCAAATTATAATTAATTTCAATAACCATTTAGCTGATAGATCTAATGATAACTGCTCTGACTTGATTTTAGAGCCATCTTTAACCAAATTAGGTACAGGTCCGCAGTGCAATTTTGATAAAAAGAACAGACTTACTATCACTTTAGGATAATAACCTACAATTACAAATGAGTAAATTAATCTGAACCCTAAATATATAAATAAAGTGCCATAATAAGGTCAAACTTGTTCATTCAACTCTAATGTACTCAATCCAGTTATTACTTATAAATTTAATATTCCACAACCTCGAGCTAAGTTAAGTCTAGCGTAAAATTATTCAATAGTTTGTAGTAATGGGGACTTGGTAATTGATGGTAGCAAATCAAATGGCATTTTTGACACATGGGAATGGTAATTTGAAGGAAGTGCAATTAATACTTAATTATAAAGTATTTTCTCTGTACAAAGCGAAACTTATTACCTATCAAAAGAAGTTTTGCAATCGGGCACTCTAACTGTAACGCTAAACTTAAGTAATAGATTTGGAGGATCAAATTAAGCTACAAATACGGTTAATATAACAAGTGATAAATAATTAAATATTTCCTTTTCTGTAGAAGGCGAAATAGAAATAACCTAAGACAAATCTAGAACTATAAAAGCAATAGCTTAAAATTGCGGAGGTTAACCAAGTGTCTAATGGGATTGGTAAGTGATATCACCTGATAATATGAATATCGAATAAATTAGAAGAAATTCTGATCCGGATAATAAATTGATTATAAGAAAAAATACTTTATAAGCAGGATAAAGCTATGTTATACGAGTAACAGGTACATAATAAGACTCTACTCAAAATATAATAGGTTCAAAGGAAATTACAATTAATGTGCTTTCATCTAAATTGTCCCTTAAACTCAATACATTAGGAGGTACTTGGTGTTCTAATAAGCCTTTGCAAATATCAGCCTCAGAATCATCGGATCCAGATTCACAATAAACAGTTCTTACTTATGATTGGACTTGTACTGCTGAAAATTCAGAATGTGGAAATTGGATTACTTAAACTGATACCTTGGATATACCTGCAAATTCAATGACGCCTGGAGTTGGATATACCTTTGGAATTACAATATCTGACCCATAAACTGAAAGATCCGAAACTGAGTTGGTTGAATTTGATGTTGTTGATAGTTGTGATACTACACTTTATTATAACTTTGATGTTTTTAAATTTAATAGAGATTCGCTTAATGTGATCTTTGTGAGAGCTTTAGCTAATGCGAATGCCTAATTAAAATGGGTTGTAGATTATGGTCCTAATTATAATATTCGCCCTGATGATAAAAGCTATTTGATTTTAAGGCCCAATACTCTATTGTAAGGTTAAGTATATGGATTCTAATTCTAAGTTTCTTCTTCAAATCAATCTAGAGCGGAACTTAATATACCAGTTAAAGCTAATATTGGACCTATTGGACTTTAAATGACATTATCTCAAGATAAGATTGCCTTCTTGGATTATATTAGAGTAACTTTCAGTGGAGCTACTGATGGAGATGGAGAGGATTATCCATTGATTTATTATTTGGGAGTTGAAATGTTTGGAGTTAATATTTGGTTGATTGCTAGTGAGGAAACTGATTTTTGGATGCAACCTAGTCCTCTTGTTTAAAAAATAATTGGATGTGTTTGTGATTAATTGCTGACTTGCTAATGCGCTAGTAAAGTTATTCAAGTAAGTGCATTATCTATTAGATCATTATAAGAAACTAATATTAGAGAGTTATTTGATGAAGGTATTTTTGATATTGATTTTATTCCAGATAGGGTAATTTCATTCTGTGGTGGATTTGATAATATTGATTCAGCAACTGTTAAATATATGCTAGGAAGATTAGATTCATATATATCTTCTTAAACTGATTAAATGACTAAAGAATTGCTTTTGGCCTAAATTCAAGGATACGCATCATGCTTGAAATTATTAACGGAAGATTAGGAAATAGTATCTGCTTTAGAGAAAACTCGAGATCTGGCTTTGAATTCTGACTTGGAGCTATTTAATTCTGACTATCAGAGTCTATTGAAAATCTATTTGCCAGTTCTTTATCTAATTGATGATTAATCTTTACAAAAGGAAGCAAATGACTTAATAACAGAATTAGGTTTGATTTATTCTAAAGATAATTTACCAGAAGTTGCAGATGAGGTGATTGATTTTTCGGAGAATAAGGGATTATCTATTAAACTTTATCACTAAGATTATGATAATAAATAAATCCTTTTGGAAGGAGCTTAAGTTAGATTACCAAATGAAGATTCTACTTTAAATTAAGTTCTATAGTTCCAATTTTCATATTTATGGAAAGATGATGAGTTATTTATTACAGGAAGAACTTAAAAAGTGGATGAATATGTTGATTTTGAGTATGTTAGTTTATAAGAGCCAGAAGTGATTGTAACAGATGATTTTTATACGATAGTATTTGACAGAAATATGTAAAACAATAAGGTATAAAGAGAGGTTAATTATGCTTGCACTTCGTAAAATGTGAATACTAGATGTGAGATAGTAAATAATGACAATTTGACAATAACAGTGAAAACTAACTCATTAGAATTTTTGGTTATAAGCCCAAGTTCTACCCAAGGTGATGTAATATAAGAAAGCTATTTTGATATAATTCGTGATACTGATGAAGATTGTGAGACTTGCTATGGGCCTATTTATACTTTGGTTGGGTATTTAGCATTTTACTCTTTGATTGCAATAATAGCTTTTGGAGTATTCTTTATTGTTAGAAGGGATAAGGAGGCTTAATATGCTCCAGCTAATAAGGATGAAGTTGATGGAAATGGTGATAAAATTAATGTTGAAATAAAAGAAAGCTTGTTTAGCGTTTTTGTGGATAGTCACTTCTTCTTTAGTATATTCAATGGTAGATCGATAATTAAGTCATCATTAAGATTGACATGCCTTCTTTTCTTATCATTTATTTAATTTGCGATTTTAGGTGCTTTTATTGATGCATAAAATGATACGGATGAAGCTTCAGATGTGTATACTGATGGTGAGATTTTAGATAAGTACTATGTGAATGATGCTTTACTCCCATTAGCAGCAGCGATAATTTTACAACCTATATTTGGATTTGTGCACTGGAGTATGTATACAGGTAAGAGAGACTTTTTAAGCATAGTTGTGATGACAATTCTTGGAGTGATTGGTATAATAGTGACTCCTTTCATGGTAGAAAAATTCTGCTGTGAGTATAGTGCTATGTGGACAGTGGGGGGAATATTATTAGTAGTTTACGAATTACTAGGCTTAGAAACACTTATTGCTCTATTCATTACTTTCTCAGAGTATAAATACAAGGATAGAGATTAGTTAGGTAAGATTTAGAATGAATTATGTGTTTACTGTTTTAATTCTTTGAATGTATATTCAATTGATTATACTGAGTTCATTTATGATATTTTAAGAAATTTCATAAGTTATTATTAGATATATATCTGGGTTTGATAATCTTCTAACTGCATGTCTTTATTACTACTGTATATTTTCTAGGAACTTAATACAGTAATATCTTCCCAAGTAAAATATTGTTTAAATCCTATCTATTTGAAAGGAATATAGATTAGTCCTATCCCAAACATAAGATGTTTATCAGCCCATTAACTCACTGGAAGCAATTCCTTAAACTTATTTTAACACCATTATTACACTCAAGTAATATATTAAATGTATATAATCTTATAAGAGAATACTTACCAAATTCAAATCTAGATATTTTATTCCCAATTAGGTTAAAACCAGTATTAAGGATTAATTTATTAAAAGTTAATCTGTTAAAAACTAGTCCATTAAGTTAACGAGAAAAACCTATTAAATGTCTATTTTAAATAAGAATTGATGAGATAAATTTCAGGTACTTCAAGTATTTTCTTTCATCAATTCTCATATTAAACTAATCCTTAAACAACCTATTCTATTATAACAATTATTATCTATAGCTATTAAAACTCATTTTTCATACTTAACTAATTCGCATTATATAAAGCAAACAATTTCATAAGCTCGTTATTTCAATCCACTTTCCATAAAAATAATCCATCAGATGTTACTTCTATACTAGGATAAGTAAATTTTAATCATTCCTGTTAATATTAACTAGGAGTTCCATAAAATTCATCTTATGAGTCATTCCGATTATTTATATCCTCACCAAATAGTACAAATAGGCATTAGAAATAGATATCTCTTTCATTTCAAAATATTATAGTTCTAATAGGAGCATAAAGAAGCTTGAAAGAATCCCATATCTAGATAAAACAAATAAATCCATTTTTACATTAGAATTTCCCTCAAAAGAGGAAATATAGTAATATAAGTTATTAGATCAAGTCTAAATAAGGAGAAAGCTCCTTTTGAATACATTATATCAGCATTGATAAAGAATGAATATGTTTAGTACTTCTTAAAAGCTAAGAAAAATATTATAGGATTAAAAGACATATTGAAAATATAAAACCACCTATCACCTTTCCCTTAAAATTAGATCAATTTAAAGCTATTATTATATTAACTATCAAGAAAGTTAAATACTATAAATAATGGCAGAATAATTTGAGTATTTATACACTTACTGTTCCCTTTGCCATTTAAACACATCTGCAAGTAAAATTGAAGAGAGTTGAATGAGATATTACAAAAGTAAACTTAATTTAATGGAAAAGCATGAGACAAAAATCGGATCTGGACCTTTACGCCCTCTCTTACAAATAAGAGATTTACTCAAAATAGAAGACAATAAAAATGTGTTAGAAATATCAAATTTATTAGATGAAGATACCGCTTTTTATTTTTAGTACATAGATATGGACTCAATTCCATCTAAAATAGATAGATAAGCTATATGAAAAAGGCAATTGCGCAGTACCAAAAGACAAACAAGCTAAATAAGAAAATCAATCAGAAGACTGAATGCTAAAGTATTTGAGCTTAATCATCAAGTGATTAATACAATTCAAATCTCCTTCAAGTTATTAACTTGCATTATAAACAATTCATTCAATAACACTTACAAGTTAATTGAGATAAGAATCCTGAAATAAAGGAAGCATGGCTAACTTTGAATTTACTGATTATGCTATTGTTAGGATATTAATCCCAAAAACTTGCTTAAATAGATAAACTTTAGTCTGTAAAACAAGCAATTTATCCTACTCCTACAAAAGGAGGAGTATGAAATCGTAAATCAATTAATTTAACTCCTTATTTAAACCCTAGATAAAGCGAAGAAAGCCAAATTTAAGTTCTTTTAACCCCAAGCGATGTATTAAAAGAGATTACTATTTTGTATCTAATAATCAGAGCTATTTCAATTATAATAAAAGGGTGTCTGGGATTAATTTAATGGGTTTTACAAAATTACCAAAAGCAGAAAAGTTTAAAGCCATAAATAGAGTTAACACCCGGACCACTCGTATTAGTTTCATTATACTTATTAATAAAGAATTAATTTTAAGGATATAAAAGAAAGGGTATGCATATAAATATAATTTAGTACTCATTATCTTCAATTTTTTGCATATCAAGTAAAGATACACTTTAATATTATAGTAAGAATTTCGATGCTCTTTTATTATTCATAATTAATTTAATCTACAACTATTGCATAAATTTCAATATTTTTAATAATTACATAAAATTTCTATAGCCTAATCTTCGGTTGCAATTTGTACACTAATGTTCTTTATCTCAAAAAATCGGGCAAACTAGAGGCACTCAACAACATCCTCCTAAAATACAAAAACAGCATCCAGAGAGAAATACACCTACTCCATATCTCGATTTTACTTTTGTTTCTTGAGTACTCTAACAATCTTTACATGTAGCTAACTATGGGTCATTTCCTCAGTTGGAAGGATAAACTTCATCTACTAAGTTTTCATTAGCATAAAATGAGTAGCTAACATGATTTTAAAAGGGTGAAGAAGGAACTGAAGAGTTTCTTATAAGGTTTATATGGTTTTGCTCTTAGTCAGTATCACTTTAACTACTAATAAAATCAGAGTTGTTCATTTCACTTGGCTAAATATTGCTCATTTTTATTATTTCTGGTTTAAGCTTGTCTTCAGGATACAGCTTTTAAGATAGGCTAATTTTATATTGTATTACGCTCAACTTTATTTATTATAAATTTTATCGAATGTATTTGCTTCATATTTCACTACATAAAGTCTTTAAAGGAATGAACTAATAGGTTGATGTTTAAAGCTTCCATAATAAAATCTAGAAAATGGAAGAAAATCAATCAACAGACCCTTAACCTACTGAAGACTAAACAGAAATAGATTCCCCTCCATAATAAGAAGGCCAATCCATTTCTGGAATGGTAAACTAAGAATTTGTAAGCAGTCTTTAAGAAATGGGTTTTAGCAAGGACGTGAGTGAAAAGGCTTTACTTTTTACAGGAAACTAATCAATAGAAGAAGCGTTTGCCTGAATTGAAGAGCACTAAGAAGATACAGACTTTAATGAGCCATTAGTTATGATAGGAAGCTAAGAAAAACAAAAGCTATCAAAAGAAGAAGCTCAAGCTAAAGCAAGAGAACTTTAAGAGTAATTAAGATAAAGAAGAGCATTGAAAGATAAAGAATTAGAATTATAATAAGAAAGAGACAGATTAAGATCTGGACGCGAGTTGCAATAAGCTAGAAAGTAATATGAGGAACTAGAAGCTAAAAGAATTGCTGAAGAACGTAAAAAAGAGAAATAAGAGTATTAGTCAGAATTGAAAAAGATGCAAGATTTGTTAAGAAGAGAAAAGGCTGAAAGGTTTGGCTAAAAGATTGATGATTCTCAATAATAAGCTCAAAAATCACCTTAAGAAAAATTAGCGCACTATATAAAAACTATAAAGACATTGTATCCTACTTATAGAAGTCCTGGAGTAGCTGCCAATGCTTTCAAGTTAATGCAAGCTTATTTGCGCAATATAGTGTAAAATCCTCTAGAAGATAAGTTTCAAAAAATTCGCATGTCAAATCAAGCCTTTTAGACTCGTTTAGCTTAAGTGACTGGAGGGCTTCATTTCCTTAAAACCTGTAATTTTGAAGAGGACGGAGAATTTCTAGTATGTACTCATGTAGACGTTGGCTTATTTGAGTCTGCATTAAAAATGCTAGAAGATGGTATAAGAGAAGTAGGAGGTTAATAATTTTAAGTTCTTTTTCCTTTCTTTTTTCCCTTCTTAGCTGGTCTCTTTGTATACTTTTTCTCTAGTTAATTTAGAAAATTACTTGATTGCTTACCTCTATTACGAATTGCATTTACTAAATCATCCATTCCTGAATCAATTGCTTTAAACTATTAAGGCTGGCCTAAATTTTCACCTGCTTCATCGAGAATATCTTTTACTTTGCCTTTAGTTCTATCATATTTTGATTTTCTTGGTAATTAATTCTCAGCTATCAATTTATCATACACCTGAAAGAATCTAGGAAGGTCCTAGTTTTCGCTTAATGGAATATAATGGAGAATGAAAGTCATATCCCCTCCCATTTAATTATAGAAATTTATTAGATCTTATAGCTCAGATTCTGAGGCTTTATATGTGGCAGCAAAGTTGTCAATATCTTCAAAGGTAACATTTCCAAATTTTTATCTATAGAATTCATATGCTTCCATGAAGCTTTCAATATCTTCTAATTCACCAGTTGTATCGTAAATTCTTCTTCTATCAGGATTTTTAAGAATTTGATATGCCTTTTAAATTGCTAAAAAGTGTTAAGTTGCTTGTTCGTGATCTTACTAATTTTTATCTGGATGATATTTTAGAGCTAATTATCTATAAGCTCTCGTTATTTCTTATTAATTTGCAGATCTTGATAAGTTTAATAAATCATAGAGGTTTCCCGCGTTTTCCATTATTAATACTATAAAATGTATTGAGAAATATGTTATGATAATAAGCCTTTAAGATAAGGAAATAGTTGATTTAATGTATAATTGTTTTGAAGTATGGCACAGCATTTATCAAATTTATATTTCAATAGCAAAAATAGATTAAACTTATAATTAATTGTGCTAAAAATAAACTAATGCTTTAGATAAGATAAAAAACTAATTACTAGCTAAATTCTGCATACATAGGAGCTAGACTGAGTTACATATCTAACCCATCGATAAAAGTTTGAGTTATTGTCTGCAATTCTTAAATATTTTACTTGCAAGTTAGAGAGGTTATACATAGGAATCTCGAAATCTAGCGTGACAGGGCCAATTTCTCTAGCAGAAACAGGTTAACTCAAACTTAAAGACACATTAATTCCATATTCCATACCCCCATTGAATTTTGTAATACTTCAAATCACTGATTTATCCTTTCGTCTATATTCAGTATTTTATCCTGATAGCTTTTTAGGCAGCTCTATAGCACAACTTGTAGTATTTTTAGGTAAATTGCACTTAATAGCAACATTAGCTCCATAATTCTTCTCTGGAATGGTTGCCTTGACTTTAATCTAAAACTGAATTTTATAAGGAGTATGTTCATCGATATATGCAAATACTCTAAAAGGAGCATCGTAATCTCCATTGATTCTGTAATTCATAACAACAAATTCACCATCTGGGGGATTTATAGTTAAAACTTTGAAATCATCAAACTCTCTAGTATCTACACATTCATGAAAGTTGCAATCATCAAGAATAACAGATCCATATTAGCCACTACTTCTTCCTATTACTAGATCTTCATTTAAGCATAATCTAAGTTATGGATTTCCATGCAAATAGCTTTTCATTTGAATACATCCTTCTATTGACGAATTTAAGGAGTAACCATTAGAATTAAACAAATAAGAAATTTTCTCGAAAATATCTACAAAAATTTCGTTTTTGCTTTTAGATGAAATGGTTCTACGTATAGCAGTAGGAGGAAGGGTATTAGGGGAGATAATATTAGGCCTAAAAAAGGATGATGGTGAATTTTCTACTGAGATAGCATCATTTACTATAAAGTTCCTCACTTACTCTGTAGAGTTACTCTGAATATGCCCAAAATCAATCATTTCGTCTATTATTTCATATACTAAAATAAAATTTTTGCGAATGCTTTCCTCAGTAAAGACTCCACAGTAATCCTTGATAACTTTATGCAATCTCAGTAAAATATCAAGCATAAGACTTGCAGAAACATTGAAACGAGTAGTTCCAAGTATATAAAGGTTACTTCGTTTAAGGTATAAGTAATTTATCCCATCTATATTGAACACTGGTGCTTATTCGCTTTTATTAGTTTTCACATGTCTGAAGAAGATTTCATTGGTTCCTCGTATCAAATCACCTCTAAAATCTCGATTTATGATAACATCTCCACGAGGCGAAAGGATAAAAAATTAGGAAATCATATTTAGAATTTTAGTTAAAAAGTTTAGATGCTCCAAAACGTGTTCCTGAGGATGAATTAAGTAGTTTTTCTATTTCTCTATCAAATTGCTCTATTTTAACTTGTTAGTCTAGTTCATAGAACGGATTTTTGAGTGCAAAATTACAGTAAAGCTGATAAGCCTATATGCAGATTTATTCCATGTTCTATGTATTCGTCTCTGAAATTAAGCAAAATTTAACTCCTGTTCTTGATTAATAAATGAATAGCTTAAAAGTTGGGGTGTCTAATGTATGCATTCCTTATTTTTGTACACCGGGAGGTGCTAGTTGAGCTGAAATTGCGTGAATTGAATGAAGAGTTGATGAAAATCTAATCATGTCGTTGGGAGATAAAGTATTTGCACCTTCGAAGTTCTTTTCGTATATTAATAGTCCGTACTTGTTTACTATGAAAAAGTAATAGTGCCTCATATTAAATAATATGGCATTTTTGAGAGAATAATACAAGAAGATAATGGTAAGTAGTATTGGAAAAGGAAACATATAAATTGGTTGAGAGATTATGCAAATAGTACTAATCATGAAATCTTTCTTTGAAGAGATCTAGGCTATTTTTAAAGTATTTAATTTAATATTATTGAAATCTAACCTGTGCATTATGAGTTTTATAAAAGTTAGTAAATGATTTAGTATACTTTAAAAGATATCGCTTTTTACAATATGTTAACTTAAGGAATAATGAAATAAGTGAGATAGAGGTAACTGAAATATATAGCCAATTAATTAAAGTGTTTTTATAAGTGCTGTGAAATTATTGGTTTGAATGAATTGAAGCAATAGAATAATTATAGATTACATAAGTTGTTTTGAATTATAACAGTGATTCTAATAATGGTTAATAAAGATAAGATTTAATTGATAATCCAATAGCTGGTCTAAATTTGATGCGGTTTGCTCTTTTCTCTAAATTAGCAAAGCTGTTTTATTTTTGCATATATTTTTCTTTTAGATACATTCTTTACTTTGCAAGTTTGAAATTTCTTTATCTTTCTGTCTTAGCAACTGGTGTATAAGCTAATGTTTAAAAATCTTATGGTTTATTTTTTATTTGATTACTTGAATAATTGGAGCTTATTCTTCTTAGTCTACCGAGTTTCTTTTATGCAATAAAACAATATTATCTTAATTAGTTTCTATCACTATTGGGTGTTTTAGATATTTGATTAGAGGGTAAGTTTTTGATATATGTGGGAGATATAGAATTATTATTTTGTGCACAATCTGATAGAGGAGAGATGGTATTTTGTTTATATTCTATGATGACTTTTGGACATGAAGGATTTATTATATTTTACTTAATTCTTTGTTTAGATTAATTTTCTTTGTATAGTTTCTTTATTTTATCTTGGTAAGGAATGAGTTATAATCTATTTTTTATGCGTGAGAAGACAGTTCTCTTTTCCTGTGTTAATTTATTCATCCTATTTTATAAGTTAATATGTTGTATTATTATAAATAAAGAGCATATGATATTTTGGTGGTTAATGTATAAACTTTAATTAGTTTAAGATTATAGAATGATTTAGCTTTGATGAATATCTATTTCCAATTATTGTTTTAAAGAGTTTAGCAACAAATAATTTAGAGATTGCATTAATTTTCAAAGTGGTTTATGTTAATTGCATGGTAACATTTTAATTTGACAGTAGAAAGTTAATTATTAGGAGCTTGATTTAGCAAATACTCTTAATTGATAATATCAAAGAATTGGCTTAGTAGCAAGTGTTGATACTAAGAAATTAGAATATATATGATTTACATATATAAGTATTGATGATTAAAAGGAATTATGAATAGGAAGAATTTATTAAATAATCTTTGTTGAATTAATGCTATCTAAGGCAATTTGAACTAACATGGCTTATATTAAAAATATTGTGTGAACGAGTAAATGTTATAAAACTCTAAATATAGCACTTACATAGTTTCGAGGTTAGATTTAACAATATTTTATAAATTAATTATCAATCAGCATATATCAATTATATAACCTATCGTAATTATCACTGCTTTATTCTATTAAATTAGGAATTTAATGTATATCCAGCTGTACAATCATATTAGATATATCTGTATTCTTTTTAGCTAGAAAATTAATCTCAATCATATAATCAAAATAATTTTCATATTTTCATCAATTCTTAAAATACTGTATTTTACTTAAAAGGGCACACGGTCGTAGATAGAGGCGCAATAGTGCACCTATATTAGGACAGCTAATGCTTCCTCAAAACGTATTTTAGCATTATATCAATTATTTCCTCCTTTCATTTACACCTTTACCATCTCCTTTCTTATTCAATCCTTCTCTATAACTAAGTGTATTGCAAATTCATACGGTTAAGTCTTTCTTTATTCTGCCTCTTTTTTTAATTACAGACTTTATCTTGACATATCGACTCTCCTTTATTCCTGTTATATCTAATTTACAAGTTACTCCGCTAATTACCCAACACACTATCGCTCCTAATTGCCTGTATTCATATTGTGCTATTCTCTGACTATACTTATGTCTCCCATAAAATTATAGATATTAAACATTTATCAGATTTGCAAATAAATTAAAGAAAGTAAGCTCAATTAAACTACATTATATAATAAAGTATATTAGGAAATTCATTTAAGCAGGAAGAATATAGAAATGTTGGAAATAGCGCAACTTCAGTATTTATAAGTCTATTTATAAATAAATCTATAAAAATTGGTATTCTTTTATTTTGCTATTTTAAAAGAAGCTGAAAAGCTTGAAATTTGCGTTACTACTTTAAAATTACAGATAACTACAGCACTTGAAATTCTCCTATAATTTGTTTGTTTTTCAACTCTATTTTGCTTATTTTACATACATTTTTAATATGTATTTTAAACGCTACAAATTATGATAATATTGAAGAGTTCACTAGAATACTTTTAACAAATATGCTCCAATTCAATTAATTATCAATAAAGTATATTATAGTAATTTTATATCTTTATTACATAAGGCATCCTTTTAATCTTAGTTTCCTAGTTTTAAACTTTATTTGATTTATAGATAGTACACATTGTGTAAGGTGGCAAACAGAAGCTTATTTATTTAATTAAGCAATTACTCTAGTTTAACTCATATGAGATTTAATTAGTATTTATTTTATGCAAATGCTTAATCACTTTTTAACACGAATAACATTTGTCTTTAGTTATACTGCGAACTATTGTTATTATCCTTGTGCATACGTATCAATATGAATTTTAAGCATCCATTTCTCTAATCTTATTAAATATACTATATTTGAACTATAGAAGCTTATACTAAAGTATTGTATTACAACTTTTTATATTTCCAGTAACTAACTTGTAAAGAGTAATTGCTTTCTAATCTAAGCATAGGATCTATAAACTGCTTTTGCTTTCAATAGTAAATATTTGAACGATTATTTATTTAAACTTGTTCGCTTTGCATGTAAATAACTAATAAATTAAAATAATGCTTTAAACTTATGTATTGATATAAAATGTGGTTAAAACTGTAGAAATCTTTTGAATTAATTATTGCATTGTGCTTTCTCAACTCCTATTGAATAATAAGTTATAAAGTCCTATTATATAGAGATCAACTAAGGAATAAAAAATCCAAGTTACTAATTTAAAATTCCTGTAAATAACTTTTTCAACTGATTAAGCGTCTTCTCTAGATACTACAAATTAATCACTACTTGATATAAGGCTAGATACCTTGTTAGATAAAATAAAGCTCTATTTATTAAACCTATTTTAACTTTATTTTATCTAGCAGATAATTAACTTGTTATAGTACAGAAACCTTAAAAGGCAGCTTTCAATTTAAAACCTATATTTAATTACAACTTTTAAAATCATCTTGATTATAGTCTTTTATCAATCATTATTGCGTTTAAAGCTAACTAACAAATCACCTATCTTATGTAATCGATATAGCCATGGATTCGACTCCTCATAGATTACATTTATCATTTTACTGTCAAGCGGATCTTTTAAATTTCATAGCATAATAGTCTTATCTGAACTTATAATGTTCTAAATACTTATTAATGTTGGCTGATCATTATACTCTCCTACGATTTTGGATGAGTCTTGCAAGTGTAAAGATCTAATTGTTCATCTTTCTTTCCACTTACAATAAACTCATTATTCTTAGGTATTGCATAATTGCCATGTTCTTCCATTATTTAATTTTTGAATTAATTTTATAAATATCAAGGTATATCTAAAACTTAGACTTACGATGAACCTATTATCACTTGATATAGCTCCAGATAATACAATGTTATAAAGCTTCTTTATTGCTCCTCTTTTCGATGGATCTTGTAAATTTCAAATCCAATGTCTTATCTTCGTTTCCGTTACAATGAACTTATTATTATTCAATATAGCTACTGAATATACTTAGTAACTATGTTGTTCTATTAAGCTGATAAAAATAGATTAACTTAGTCTCATAATCTGATTTCTTTGACTTGTTTACTCTCTGAAATTAATCAATTACTCCTGAAAACTTTACATCCTGTTCCTGCGTCATATGTTGTACAGTCTGTATTGTTTGCATTACAAGTTGTACAGTTATTTTATCCATTTGTGCATTGATCCACACAAGCTCTATTAGCATCAGGTGTGTATCCTGCGTTGCATGTTGTACAGTCTGTATTGTTTGCATTACAAGTTGTACAATTATTTTATCCATTTGTACATTGATCCATACAAGCTCCATTAGAATCAGTGGTGTGTCCTGCTTCATTATATGTTAACAGTCTGTATTGGTTGTATTACAAGTTGTACAGTTATTTTATCCATTTGTACATTGATCCACAAAAGCTCCATTAGCATCAGGTGTGTATCCTGCGTCACATCTTATTCATTCCCTTACATATTGTATAGTTTCCTAATCAATCAGTGCATTGGCCCCACATATTCCATTAGCATCAACATTGTATTCTTCAGCCCATATTGTACAAGTTTCTAGTTTTCTTTGTTGCTTTTTTAGTTTTGTTATATATAACTCTCTCAGGTGTAGAATGATTTTGCTTAAAGTTGATGAGATAGGCTTGAATAGAAGGATCGATTTGATCCATACTTTAGCAACAAAGTCTAGACAGAACGAGCAAGCTAGTTATCAGAACTAATCCAGAAATCATATTTTTATAATTTTGTTGCAATTTTCGCGCTTTTAAGCTCGAAAATAAATTTATTGAGGTATTTAAATTTCCCAAGAACACCTGTGGTATGAGTAGTTTACCTAAACTATTGATTTTGAGGACAAGAAGTCTAGGGTTAATTTGGGTGGGCTTTGAAGAGGATTATTAGATATTTAATGGTGATTTAGACAACACTTAAGAGTTGTATTTTTCAAAATTTTAGGTAGTATTATAGGTTAGTGTGGTTAAATTTTAGGTGTTTATAAGTTGTTTTTATTACGTTATTTATGAATATATTAAAATCCTAACTAAAAGCTAGTCCTTTCTTTCTGGGTTATTTTAGGCAAAACTCTACATCCTCTAATTCTTGATTTTTTATTATTTTATTCATCCATCATTTTTATTGTAATGAAATCAGTCTATAGAGAAGTCAATCACTTTATATTTCCTTATTTTAAGCCCTAAAATTTCCAAATCACTAATAATAAACTTTCTATACTTTTATCTCACCTTTATATCTTGTAAAATGATTAAAAAGGATTGCACTAGGCTTGAATAAGATTAATTAGAAGGAACTAATAGGCTTTCTTCAAAATTTAGTCTTTATAGTCATTATTCAGATTTCTTTGAAGTCTATTTTGTAAATTTGCTTTTATTGATTTTTTCCTTTAAATTTTGATAATTAAGTATTTTTAATCCGTTTGTGCAATACTATAATATGCTAAGCTTTATTAAGATTCCTATGGGTATCTCTGTATTAGATTTTTATAATAATTTGCACTTAGTATTAATAATGTTCATTACATTGAGAAAGTATATGGGGAAATGAAGAAGCTCTCTTGAAGGACTAAATAAAAAGTTTGCTCTAATTAAAATACCTCCTACTCCTATCTAAACACGTATACTTTTCATTATGGTAACAAGAAAACTTTTTACTTTGTGTATGATAGATTCTAGATTTAGAAAAGAGTAGCTTATTATATTCTACAGGATTACGAAAACAATTTTTTAAAATATAGTGATAACAGTTTAGATAAAGTTGGATTGAGTATAAACTGCAAATACTATTAAAAAATCATTATTCATTATACATAGATTTTAATACAGACAGGTTAAATATAAATACAACTAAAGATGTAATTTTTGGAAAACTAAACGGATAATAAAGAGTAGAAAGATTTCAGTTCAAGTAATTAAAGCTCAGTAATGAATTAATCTATAGGGGCTTTAAATATTATAGAATATGAAATATTAGTTCTAGGCCTATACGGTATATGTAATATAAGAAACTAAAATTATTAACCTCTTTTAGTAAAACTAAAGTATTTATATCTCTATATAAGGCATTTAAAGCTCTGATATATAATTGTAATAAAATGGCTTCTCGAATAGAATTACTTACTCTTTTCAGACAAACTATAAAGTACGGTAGACGATTTCCATCTATGAATAGAATCGAGCTCTTAATGTCTGTTCATGAGTTTTATTATAACAATAAATTTATTACAGATCCCGAAGACATTAAAGAAAAGGTATAAATGGCTAAAGATATACATGCTAATTTCAGAATGCATTATTACAAATCATTTGAAATAAAAGGTGAAGAATATATTTATGTAGATCCTAAAGACAAATAATTTGTTGAAGCCTCTGAGGATAACGCAAATAGATTTACATATTAAAATTAAAACTATGATGATTTGATTTTGGAGATGTTATGCCATTGTTATTGTCTTGGCTTTATATTAATAAATCGTTTTAAGGTTGTTCCTTCTCAAGTTCTCGCATATATGCATTAAATTATCCAATATCAGATAAATCTTTTAGCTTTTATAGTAATTAAATTAACTCAGTGTCATTATGATCACCTCTCCATGGCCTTATTAGTAGGAAGTTTTCAACTATACTTTTACCCTAAATACTCTAATTAAAAATTACATCAATCATCATTAATTTGGAAAAATTTCGTCCAAGTTTGGATAAGTCTTTATAATATTCCCCTTTAAAGTAAACACAGTTATCTCTATATAATTTTGCGGATACTTTTTAATTTATGTCTAGTCTTTCTATTATTGGGTATGCGTATTCTCGTAAGCTTGAAGTAAAAATAACAACTTCATATAACTCGCAAATTTCTTCTAAAAATTGCTCGACATTGGGCCTAAACTTTGTATACACTTAGTTAATTATTCCCCCTATATCAATAGTGAAATTGAAATCATAATCTTGCATTTCTGAAAATTAGCTGTAAACTAGTGTTTCGTCTAATCCAATGACCAAAGTCTTTTTTCCTATATGAGGAACTTTTTGAGGAGATAGTAAAGTTTCATCTACACATATGCTATCAATTTATAAGCTCTAACCTTGATTTGGAGAGAAGCAGTGGCAAAGATTTCCTAAAAATCCTCAAAAATTTCTTAGTTTTGTAGTTGGAGAAATAGATCTCTAGATATTTCTTGCCTAGTTTTACATTAATTATTAAAAATTAAATGATAAATGGAAGATAGATTAAGTTATTCACATGCTTAATCTATAGGATTTTTGCTAAGTATTTCTCCTACTAAGGCTCTTAAATCTATATCATTTTGATATATTTAAGTTGAATAAATTTTGTGAAATTTCATTGCTATAATTATAGTATAATTGGGAATTATTAAGCTGATTGAAATACTAATTATTATGATAATATATTTAAAAGTCTTTAAGATAACTTATGTTCATTCGAATTAGAAAAATAAAAGTAAAACAGATGATATATTAAGTTAGTAAAAATATTCTTTTATGGATAATTCGAGGCATAGCTATTAGGAGTTTCTTGAGCATACTGTTCTTAAGCTGATATATCACTAAGTCATTCCAAATATCTTGTCATTCCGTTATCATCTTCTTCCGTGAGGCTATACATAATTTTAAATATGAAGTTAGTTTTAGCATATAGAATCTTTGAAAGCTTCTGCCCTCTTATTATCCCTACTAACATCAAAGAAATATTCATTTTAATAACTACTAAATCCAATCTGGCTTTTCTTCAGTTTTTATTCCATTTTGAACCTTAAGTTGATTTAATTTATCCCAAATTTCTGTTGAATTCACTTGCTTTCTATCCTAGACTTGCTTTGGATTTAAAAATTGCTTATCACCAGTTAATTCATCTAAAAGAGTATCAACTACAGTATCAGGTCTTATTTTTTCTAGCTTTTTTGAGTAATTTTCAACTAGTGGTTAACCTTTCGAAGTTTTATGCTCTCTTAAATAAGCTGTAGCTTCAAATATTTCTACTTGTTGCTTATCAGCGAGGAAAAAGTGATTTACTTCATCTAATTTTAACCTTCTGTTTTCATTTTCCATATAATCCTCGTCTAATTCTACCGGTTCAAACTTCTTTCCTAAATTAAATACACTTTCTTAATAATCTTCATCATAACTTAGCTTTAGCATCATCTTTTAGTAATTTGAATACACTCCTCCAGTTTCTTTGTTTATAAACATTTTACCTTCATTCTAGTAGTGTATAGGGGCTAAATTAATTTTGTGATGCTATTGTATAAATTCATGATAAGGTATTAGGTTAAGCATTCTTGCAACTTTTATAGCCTTTTCTACTTTTTTCTATGTAGAAATTGAAAGTCTATTTTAAAATCTATTTTTAATCTTCCCTGAAATAGTCATAAATTAAGCTAGAAGTGACAAATTTTTATAGCTTATATCTTTAACATTAATTTCTCTTATATTATGCTTATGATAATCCTTACTGTGAGGAATAGTCACTGGAAACATATATCTAGGCTTATCATGATATTTTTCTTATATTAAATTTTTCTCCTCTATATTAGCCTTATAATAATAGTCATCCGGAGTGACATGCTAAGGATTAACTTCTCCTTTATATAATTTTCAATGGTAATCACTGCCAAGCTCATCATCAAACTTTTTATGAATCTTTTACCCTGCAACAGATTTGTCTATTCCAATATTTTATACTAAAGCTAACTCAATAACTTTTTCTACAGAAAACTCCTCTCCAGGTTTAATAAGCATTTCTCTAGCTTTTCTATTTCCTTTTAAGTATTGAAATACGGGATCCTAGTCAAGAGATAATCCAGCATTATGTCCGTGAAGAATTTGATTTCTAGATAAGCCAGTTTTTTCTAATTACTCCATCCTCAATTCAGCCTGTTAATGAATTTTATCCTTATCCTCTTAACTCATTCATTTAATAGGTCCTCTTGGGGTTCTGTATCCTTCATAAAAGTTCTTCTAATTTTCCTTTAAAACTTCATTATAGTCCTTAGGAATCTCTCTTTATCTATACTGCAAGGAGTTAACCCATGAAGACTTTTATTTCAAAGTATCAACATTATCGGGAGCATTATTCAAATGAGGAAATGCTCTTTCAAAATAAGGATTAGTGAAAAGTTCATTCTCAATAACTCTCCTTACCTTAGAGAACCTTCTAAACTGCACAGCTAACATCTTTTAATTATACAATTTGGTAATTATAATAATATGACAACCACTCAAAGACCCACATGGTTTCCTACACAAGGAGGCTAAGACTAAGGCAGTAACCGATAAATAATTCCTACCCGATAATACTCGTCAAAGGACTAACCAGCTCATAAGAAGCTAAAATACAGGGATACTGAGGAGCTATAAGAAGAGCCTAAAAAATTGTAATTACCGTCTCCCAAGCAATAGTCAGTTTCTGAAGAAAGCAGTAGTGAGTCTGAAGACATAAACGAGGAAGATCTTATCTTGGAACTAGAAAAAATCAAAAAGGAACGAGAGGAGGCTAAAATTGCTAAAGAGGAAGAAAAACGCTAGAAGGCTAAATAAGATAGGGATAAGTTATTGCAGGCAAATCCTTTACTTAATGTAGCTCCTGGCTATGCTATAAAGCGTAAGTGGACTGATGAAACAATTTTCAAAAACTAAGCTAGAGATGAGCCCAAGGACCAGAAAAGGTTTATAAATGACACTGTTAGAAGTGATTTTCACAAGAAGTTTATGAATAGATTTGTGCATTAAATATTAGTAAAATGGAGGAGTCTAAGGTCGAGTAGATCATTAAAAGTCATTTTGATAGTGAAAGTATACCAGATAGGTGTTTATCGTATATGGCTGGAATGATATTAGAAGATCCGCCGAGTACTCCTGATCTACTTAAGCAACTTTTGTAAGACTTTTTACTAGATGGGTTTAGAGTATCAGATGAGTAGGCTAGTAAGATGTGCGAGGAGCTGCATAAGGATCTATAAAGCGTGAATTTGGAGCACAGAGGGCAGCTTTAAAGACTAGTAGCCGAAATAATGCCTTAGTCTGTTATGATGAAAAACATAGGAATTGATTCGGAATTTCTGACTTCTAATTACATAGATCCTATATTAGGTATACAAAAAGCTAATATTAATTATAATAGATCAAAATAACAGAAGGTTGCTGTAAAGAAAAGGGATGAAAACAAGGATATGTCAGCAGAGTTGAGATCTTTTCAAAGGCAATTACCTCCTCCTAGAGTAAATCATAATAGAGGAGAATCTAGATCACTTGATATTATAGTTGACAGGTACTCTTTAGTTATGGGAGGAAAGGCACTACTAGATGGAGCACAGTTGAAATTAGCATATGGAAGAAGATATGGATTAGTCGGTAGAAATGGAATAGGTAAGACTTCTTTACTAAGTGCACTGGCTGCTGGTGAAATTGAAAAAGTGCCTAATTATATCTCTATTTTATATGTAGAGTAAGAAATTATTGGAACCTAATAAACTGTACTTAATACTCTTCTAGACACTGATATAGAGAGAAAAGAGCTATTAGAGTTAGAGGAAAAGTATACCTAAGAGAATAATGTTTAAAAATTAGAGGAGACAGTTTTAAGACTACAAGAAATCGACAGTGACTCGGCTGAAAGTAGAGCAGCTTCTATACTGAATTCCTTAGGATTCACGTAAGAAATGCTAAGCTATCCTACAAGTGCTCTTTCTGGAGGATGGAGAATGAGAGTTGCACTGGCCAGAGCTCTTTATGCTAGGCCTGATGTTCTACTGTTAGATGAGCCTACGAATCATTTGGATCTAGAAACTTGTATATGGCTTGAAAACTATCTTAATACTTGGCAGGGCACTTTAGTAGTTGTATCTCATGCCAGAGATTTTCTGAATAATGTGAGCACTGATATAATTCACTTCTACAGTGAATAACTCACTTATTATAAGGGAAATTATGAGTAGTATGAAATCACTCGAAAGAGAAAGCAACTGAATTAGTAAAGAGCTCATGAAGCACAATAAGCTAAGATTGATCACATGTAGACATTTATCAATAGGTTTAGGTGTAATGCAAATAGAGCTGCTTTGGTATAATCTCGACTGAAGGCTATAAAGCGAATGGATATTATAGAAGAAGTTTTAGATGATCCGACTTAACAATTCATCCTTCCTAATGTCGATAAACTTTCTCCACCTTTACTTAGAGTTGATGATGGATCTTTTGCATACGGAAACAATGTAATTCTAGAAGAAATAAATATAAATGTTGATACTAATTCTAGAATAGCATTATTAGGTAGAAATGGGTGTGGAAAGTCAACTCTATTGAAAATTTTTACTGGAGAGTTGGAACTTACTGCTGGTAGTTCTTTTAGGCATAGAAGAATGAGACTTGGGTTGTTTACACAACATCATGTTGACTCGTTAGATCTATCAGTGTCACCATTAGAATAGATGGCGATTACATTTCCCGGTACTTCGCATGAAGTAATTAGGAATCACTTAGGATCATTTGGTCTTAGTGGAAATTTAGCATTAAGACCCATGTGCTTCTTGTCAGGAGGGCAAAAATCAAGAGTTGCTTTGGCCAGTATTGCTTTTAGGTGTCCACATGCCATTTTATTAGATGAACCAACTAATCATCTAGATCTTGATGCTGTTAATGCACTTATTATTGCACTAAATGCATATGGAGGAGGGTTAGTTATTGTAAGTCATGATTAGCATTTCGTTTCTGCGGTTTGTGACGAAATTTTTGTTATAAGGAGAAAGAGAGTCAAAAGATTCAATGGAAGTTTTCTGGAATATAGGAAATCGCTTAGGTTATGAGATTTTAGATAGAAATTTGTGTTTTTTGTTATTTTTATGAAGATGTTTAAAGCTTGGATGAATATCTACTTAACCTATGAAATTATTTGTCTCTATTATTATACCTCTAATTAAATACAATTTACTCTTTATTACTATAATTTTAACAAATATTATCTAATCTTTTAGAATAACAAAGAAGCTGCATTAGAAAAGTTTTCTCTTACCGACTGATAATTAAAAATATCTGTCAAATATTATAGTCTTAAATTGTTTATCTTTCACTTTCGTTCAAATAATTTTGTCCATAATAAATATGATTAGGGGAAGAAGAAAGCACAGTACTATCAAGGCACTAGGAGATAATACAATATAAAATAAACAAATAAAGGCTTATATTAACTTATACACTACTCCTAAATTGGAAAAACAATTTTTACGCAGAGAAATTGATGAGCTTCCTCCAGTTGTAGATTCAAAGTATCTACCTGTTTGAAAAAGACTTAAATGGAAAATATTAATCTAGATACGATTTTCCACACTTAGTTAATAAGAACCTAATAGTGGAGGCAACTTTTAAAAGTAAAATTCAGAAAAGAATCTTTAGTGACAAATTTCAGAGACTAAAGGTTTTGAACCAAGCTAGTATATTCTTTACCCAAATTATCCTATTTTAGGCTACTGAAACTTTTTAATTGGGTTTTTATTGATATACTCAGCTGTAATAACACCAATTACGATATCTTTTATAGAGACTAAATTTTGAGATTTTTGAACTATAGTAGATTTAACCATAGATTGTTTATTTTTTATAGATATTATTGTTATATTAAACACTGGTTATATTGACGACAACCAATATTTAGTACTAAATCGATGTTAAATCTTTAAAAGATATGCAAGAACCTGACTTATATTAGACCTGCTTGCTTGTTTTCCATTTTCCTTTATTGATTTTGGTTAAGATTCATCTGAATCAGATAATTACTCTGGTATGGTGAGAATCTTACGACTCCCAAGATTAAGCCGTCTATTTAGAATTAGTAGATTAGCCAAACTAGTAAAACACTGCATAAGCTCTGATATATTTTTTAAAATATAAGAAATTTTTAAAGTACAGCACAGTGTTGTAAGAATTGTTATAACAATAACAGGAATTTTCCTTAGTATTCACCTATTCGCTTGTTTTTGGTACTTAAGCGCACGTGTATATAATTTTCACCCAGATACATGAGTGGCGAGAGGAAATTATATGGAAGATTCATTAGAGGATAAATACTTACTTTCAGTTTACTGAGCCTTAACAACTCTTAGTACAGTAGGATATGGAGATATTTATGCTCATACTGAACTAGAAATGATTTTTGCAGTGACATGAATGATTGCAGGATTATATTTTGTATCATTTACTATCAGTAGTCTTTCAAGTACCTTATAGATTGTTGACTCTAAATAGGGTTAAATAATGCGAAAATTATTATTAGTGAATTAATTCTCAAAAGAGGCCAAATTAAGTAAGTAATCTAAGATAAAGATGATTAATGCTGTAAAGTATAACTTAGACAGTGGAGCGTTTAGCATGGTTGATTGATAGAAAATTTTATAAGATATCCCAATGGATCTAAAGTATCAGATAGCTTTAAAAATGCATGGTAGAATTATCAATAAAGTACCATTTTGATTAGTTTAAGAGCCTGAGTTTATAGGAGATATTTTTCCTATTTTGAAGCAAATAAAAATAGATGCTGGCGAGACTATTTATAGTAAGAACGAAAACGCGTCTAATATATATTTCATTATTAAAGGAAGAGTTAATTTTATATTTAGTAAGCGCAGAATTGTGTACTCTAGTGCAAGTATAGGAGCTTTTTTTGGGGATATTTCAGTATGCCATAACATCAGAAGAGTAACTGATGTAGAAACGAGCCAAAAATCTAAGTTTTTAGTCATGGATAAAGAAATTTCGGAAATGGTTAGATTAGACTACCCTTAAGTATGAAGAAATATGGTAGAGCTGGCTAGAGATAAATACGAGAATCTTATTCATGCCAAGCATGAAATGAAATCACTGATAATATTAAGGCAAAATAACCGATTAAATTAAATGTCTTTAAACAGGATAAAAAGTTGAATAAATAAAAGAGTAAAACAACGCATGAAAGTATTCGATAGATAAAAGGACAATAAAAACTGTAATTGTCAATAATTATATG
Organism: Condylostoma magnum; assembly: GCA_920105805.1. Classification (NCBI taxonomy): domain Eukaryota; phylum Ciliophora; class Heterotrichea; order Heterotrichida; family Condylostomatidae; genus Condylostoma; species Condylostoma magnum. The sequence goes on from CAKKTI010000022.1 coordinate 25,185, forward strand.
AAACAGGAAAATTATAAAGTAGAGTATTGGATTAGTTAAATTTAAAGCTTAGATATTTACGAAAAGCCTCATCAAGAAAATTAGATAAAAGAAAAATAGGTAGAAGCATGTCTCAAGAGAAAATAAGCTCAAAGTAATAGTAACACCATTTCTATGTAAGTTTTATGCTTTCTGAGACAATGAAAATATGAGCTTCCTAAGTCTACCTTCATCCTAGCTAATTTTGCTAAGTTCTTCTATGGAAAACTAGGTAATCATCTTCCTTGTTACATTAACATGCTTTAAGGGGCATACTTCTCTTGCTATTTATCTTATTTTAGACACAATTTGCTGTTTTTATTAGGGATTTTCAGGACTTTTAGAAGTTGTCTATTCTTAGCTTCTCTTTTACTGCTGTATCAATTTTTATCCTAGGTTGTAAATATAGTTTATTTAAGGCCATAGACAATTAGTACTGCTGCTATCTCCAATTTAAGGCTCTGGTATGGTAACTGATATTTAAAAGTTTTATATAAGTTTTCCATTTGCACTTAGTACAGCATTATGCTATTAGTCCTACGTCTGAAATGATATGTGTGCAGTCTAAAAATCAGTACTTTGTTCGAGCTATAGCTGCTTTATTTACCCAAAATTACTGAAATAAGCTTAAATATCAAATCTGTTACACTAGGGGCTAATTCCTGTAACTATAACACTATTTTCTAAGCCAGATACGCTTAATTCACCTAGTCTGTTGGTAATTTACTCCATTTTATACTAAAAATGTATAGGGCTGTGCCTGTAGGCAATAGGATTCTCTAGAAGAAATGGGAAGATAGGAACCAAAACCTGCACGAGAAAAGATTAAGACATGCTTCTTCCTTTATTGATACTTCTTGTCCATAAACTTTTAGTTTTTGAAGTAAAAGAGTCAAGAGAGATCAGTCAATGGAAGATAAGTATTGAGAGATATAAAGAAAGAATAAGATTTTGTTGTCGAAAATGTCAAATATTATGAGGATCGATAAAAACTAGGGATCTAGACCATTTCATAAGAGAAGTCTAAATTTTGAATAGAGGAAAAATGATTTGATAAAAATTACTATCGAAAATCATGCACTACTTAAAAGGATTTAAGGAAGAAAACCTCATTACTAAATATAAAACTGGGAAAATGATAGAAGAAATAATGAACAATGATTATCTAAGATTTGCCAGTTTCCTTATTAACTAGGAGTAATAAAAAATAGGAGATATAAGTCAAATACAAGTTGAAAGCAAACTAGAAACAGTAGATCTAGTGGATCGTTAATTAAATCAAGAAATGCTGGAAGTAAAATATAAAAAATGATTAAAATTGGAGATCATAACCTTATAGTTGAATTAGTAAAAGAGATAACCCGTCTGAAAATAAATGTTATTGATACTGAGACTAAGGATGAATATAACCTTGAAATTCCTCTTTCTAAGGCTAAGCAAATGGTAAGAAATAGGGGATTAGAAGCTATAATTGGAAACTTATAGATGGAGGATGGTAACTTAGTATTAATTGATACATCAGTAGAGAAATAAAATTTAAATAAAACGTCATAAGTTACAAATAATTCTATTATTGAAGACAGTGCATCTGAAGTTTTTGATTAGATTGTTGATTTGTAGTTTTAATTATGTTAAAAATGGATTGAAATATCGAATTAGTTTGAGTGTTATTAGTAAGCTTAATATATGTAAGCACTGTTAACTATAGATGGGACTTTACAATCATTCTTAATGCCTAAGTGTAAGGTATTCTTCTTTATATAAAGAGTTAGAAATTATATTGCCTTTTGAATAACTTACCCAAAATGCAACTATAAAAATAAATATAACTGTCTAATAATACACGAAAAATTATAATAACATCAACACTTTACACAATTCACTAACTAAATTAAAACAATTAAATATTGATTTAAAACCATTTAATGATTTCCTTAGTTAAATATAGAAAATTTTAACTTATAAAAATGGAAACAAAATCAAAAGAAGAAATCTCTTGTATGGCATGCAATTCCATACTAGAAGTAGATCACACTGGAATTAAATGCGACTAGGGCCATCATATCTGTGCAAAAGACAGCTAAAATTTTACTAACATGATCTTAAGCGAGCCTTAAAATTACTTACCACCAAGATGCTCTCAATGCTCAATTCCTCTAAACTCTGTGGTAGTCGAACTTCAACTTTAGCCAGAATAACTAAATATATACATGTTCCACATGCAGCAGTTTGTAATAGGAGAAAATGAATAGCCTTAAGAATGTCCATTTTGTGACTACTTTGAAATTTGGCCAAAGTATAACGACATGAACTGGTTTTTCTGCTAAAAGGCAAATTGTAGTAAAATGAGCTGTAATATTTGCCATAATGAAATGCCTAGAGTTTAAGACGGGTATGAATATGATAGGGCTAACTATGCGTCAATTGAAGCCTCAACTTAAAAACATTTCGAATGTGCAGAGTTCAAACATCTAAAAGAAAAGTGGGATTAAGCTTTAGATGATGGATAAGTTATGTTTTGTCCTAATCCGGATTGCAAAGTAAAAGGCGTAAAGAATCATGCTTGTACTCATATGCTATGTGACAGATGCTAAACTACTTGGTGCTATATCTGTGGACTGTCTGAAGCAACGTGTGATAAGAGTACTTAGAATGGGAACATTTATAGGCATAATGATAACTGGAATAGTAATCCTTTAAGATGCCCGATGTATTTCAATTAAATACATGAAATAGATGATTACTGGCCGTAAGATGATTAAGACTGCATATAAAGATTTCATAGGCTTAGAACGATTAGGCTATTAAGGGAGGTAGTTTAAGATATTGATTATGAGGAGTTTATTAGATTTTCAAGTGTATTTGAGGCTGTTGAGGCTTGTGGATTTACTTATGACGAGATTATGAATGCAGATATTACACTTATTCATAGAAGAAGAAATAATCAATAATAAGATTAATTGAGATTATAATTTGGATCATTAAACTTAAATCCAAATCCGTAATAAAGGAATGAGATAGGGTAATTCAATAATAATAGAAGAAATAGATAAGATAATCAGGATCATAACGCTGAAAATCGCCGTAATCTTTGAAGAGCTCGATTTAGTCTATAAAGGATTCAAAGAGAAGATGATCAATAATAGTTTAGTAATATATTTATAATAAATATTATAATTTACCCTTACAAATCATGATTTTTAATAAAATGATTCTAAACACTATGCTGAGTTCTATAGCAATAAAAATATCATGTAAAAATGTTTAAATAAATAAAACTGAAATCAAGATTCTTCAGCTGCTGCTTCACTTTCTTCTGCTGGTATTTCACTTTCCTCTTCAGCTGGTGTTTCATTTTCCTATTCAGCTGCTGCTTCACCTTCTTCTACTGGTGTTTCACTTTCCTCTTCAGCTGGTGTTTCACTTTCCTCTTCAGCTGCTGCTTCACCTTCCTCTACTGGTGTTTCACTTTCCTCTGCTGGTGTTTCACCTTCCTCTACCGGTGTTTCACTTTCCTCTGCTGGTGTTTCACTTTCCTCTTCAGCTGGTGTTTCACTTTCCTCTTCAGCTGGTGTTTCACTTTCCTCTTCAGCTGGTGTTTCACTTTCCTCTTCAGCTGCTGCTTCACTTTCCTCTTCAGCTGCTGCTTCACCTTCTTCTGCTGGTTATTCACTTTCCTCTGCTGGTATTTCACCTTCCTCTACTGCTGCTTCCTCTTCAGCTGCTGCTTCACTTTCCTCTGCTGCTGCTTCACCTTCTTCTTCAGTTGGCGTTTCACTTTCCTCTACTGGTGTTTCACTTTCCTCCTCAGCTGGTGCTTCACTTTCTTCTTCCACAGCACCTTCTTCATTATCCCCATCGCCTTCTTCATTATCCCCATCGCTTTCTTCATTATCTCCGTCGCCTTCTTCACTATCTTCATCGCCTTCTCCACTATCCTCATTACTTTCCTCCTCTTCAATAGCATTTTATTCCGCCTATTAAAGTTCCTCCTCGCTCTGTTCAAGCTCAATCTCCAATTAAAGCATTTCTTCCTGCTACTCTTACATACTACTAACTTACTACTAGGCTTATTACTAGGCCTAAGCAATAGCATTTCCAACAGCAGCTGACTATTACCTTGAATTTTCTGACAAATTATTATTAATATCGGCCTGAATTTAACTCAATCTTTCTCCAATCTAGCTACTCTACTAATTTAATTACTCTTATATATTCATAAACTGCTCTCCTTGACTATCTAAAACCACCTATGCCCCTTAACTTACAATGTCACTAAAATTTCCTGTAATATCACTAGTAGAATCCCTAATCAACCCAGCCATATACAAATTCTACTCATCTTCCTAAGCAACAGCCATCAAGTCAACAGTATCACTTAACCCAAAAGGTGGTATCCCTCCTTCAACAAATTCCCTATCCTCCTAATCTCTCTCAGTTTCTGCGATCAACTCCCTTTACTCCTCTAAATTATCGATCTGCCCTTACAACAAATCCCTTCTTCTCATAAGCCTACTCAACTCATCTCTCTATCTCCCTAAATCTACCGATGCTACTTGCTCCTCATCCTCCTAATTATCATCTTCTACTGAATTACTTGGACATACATCCCTACCAGGACTAGCAGTATCAAAAAGAAATGCTTAATCACAATTAGAATCCCTTGAGCAAAACCTTCCATTCTCACACCACTAGCATCCAGTAGATAAACAGTCTTAACATGTTTATTGACCTCCACAGCCCTCCACTTCGCACTCATCTTATGTAAAATTATCACATGTTCCTTACAAAGGACCCTAAAGGTCCCCTGGAGTGCACAGTCCACTAGTATAGCATCATATGCAGTTAAAATCTGAAGTACATGTGTTGCAGGTTGTAAAAGAAAAGCATTAGTTGCTTGCATCTGATATTTGTTCCTCAATTACTTATATTTCTTACACTATTTCATCATGATTGCTTTATATTTAGTCGATTTGAGTTGAGATTAAAAGAGAGGTTGCCTAAGCGTTTTGTTGTTGGGACTGTTATATTTGATTGCTTATAGTTTAAAACGAGTAGTTAATTTATGATGATATTTAGTTCATCTGTTAACCAACTTACTCTATTCCTTCCCCTAAAACACCTTGTGGTGTTTAGGATTGTCTTAGATTTAGGGCTTTGGTTATGATAATCAAAACACTTAACATTTAATTTTAATTAGAAGTAGCCGTTTTATGGAGAATGAGATCTTATTATGTATGTTTGTCATTGAATATTCTTTTTAAATTAAGGAAATATGAGCTTTGAGTAAGTTTAAATTTTTTATAAATATGAGTCATAGGATTGAATCCAAGACGCTTAATTTACGGTAATTTTAGAGATTGTAGAAATAAGGGAAGGAAATATTGTATGTGCAATCCCTACAGAAATTGCTGAGGGCTAAATCTTGTAAGAATTAATAATAGAGCAATAGAAATTTAGTTCAATCTATTATTTTACATCTTATAAACCAATAGCAACAGATTGGACATTAAAGATTAAGATTTATTCAAAGTGTATTAGACACACTATTATAGAATTGAACTCCTTAGTATATCTCAGAAGTGGTTTAGTTGACCAATATTATTTCATAAGATCTAATTAATTAGGGTAAAATGTAAAAATCAAAGATTCTTTAGCTAAAGATAATAAAACTAGTAGAATAGTGCTAACTTATGTCTTAAGACTCCGCTAAATTGTTTCTGAATACCTGCATAATTTACAATGAACAAGGACAATTTAAAAAAGCTTTGAGTTTTGGAAAGAAATGTATGAAAATAGCATAGGATAAGATGATTATAGCGAAGCTTTCAAATTCTAATGATAAAAATTTAACAAAACTATTGGCCTAGTGTTATTTTCATATAGGTGAATAATTCAATTTATTAAAATAAGATAAAAAGGCAGTAAGTTATTACAAAAAAGCTAAAAATTTGATAAATAATACTAGTATAGATAATGAATTGAATGAACTTGTTAGCATACAGTTAATTAAGTATAAAAGAGGCGAAATGAAAATCAAAAGTCATTCATCTCCTAGATAAAAGGAACCCATTAATGACTTTTAGCCCTTAGCAAGGACTGCAAGAAATATAAAAGCACCTCCGGTGTAAAGAGTAATTAAATAACCATAGAAAATTAACTAACACTTTAAAGTGTAATCCTAAACACCTTTTAATCTTGAACCGCCAAATTAAGACAACAAGTAATTAGATATACAAGTTTAGTAGTCTATAAGAACAAAAAGCTTTAATTTCGATATAAAAAATTAGCTAAGTAAATAGGATCAAGGAAATTAATTATTCATATAGCCGTAAAACTTTCAAACAGATTTAGTACCAAGAAAGTAATAATCATTTTCGTATGAAAAAAAGGATAGCTCCAATACATAAAACAGCTAATAATTTATACCTTAAACAAACTAGCCTTATTCGTCAGAAAGTTTAGATTTTAGCTCTGAGTTAGAAAGTCCACTATAATAAGATTTTAAAATTTCTAAGGAGTTTATTGAACCTATATAAGAAAGCTTGACTCCAATTTCATCAAATAGTAATTAAAGAGCTCAAATTATACCAAAACGTTTTTTTACTATGGTAAAACCTACAAATAATCTAACAAATTCCTCTTCAGAAAATTTTATAAACAAAAGTAAAACTTCTAATAAAACCTTAAAAAATAATCAAAGTTATAATACTTCTGATAATCAAAATAGTCAAAGGGGAATAGATAATTTACTATGTAATCAAATTTTGAAATAGAAAAAGAAGAAAAGAATTACTATCAGGCAATTTCCTAATTTAAAATTAAATATTTTGATTAGAATCTAAGCTTATATTAGAAGATTTTTGATATAAAATCAAGTAGATTTTTAAAATGTGAAATTAAACTTTTCACTTGTTGCTAGAACCAAAAGAATTATTAATAATAACTCATATCTATTTAGTCTTTATAAAAGGAAAGTTAATTATTTAATGGAAGTTATAAATATGACAACTCTTGAAGTATATGATAAAATTATTACTGATCTTTCAAAATTTTTAGAAAAGACAGAATAACCCAAAGATCTACTTACAAAAACTCAAATTACTAAAAAGAACAAACTCTTTATTCCTTTTGAGACAAATAAACAAGAAGTTTTGGTAAATAGAAACAGTAAAGAATTAGCAGTAAAAATGTTGATATATAGCGGCTCAAAGATATTTTATGGGGAAGAATATGATACTTAGCTATTCAAAGTTTATAAAGACATCAAAGTTGAACTTTAGAATTATAACTAACCAACGAAAATATATTAAAGAATGTTTTCTAGACAATACTTATACAAAATTTATCGCTCCTAGATTAATATAAAGTAGATTTTTGATCATTTACAACTTTTAATTAATCCTACAACTGATACATATGAAATAGATATTATTACCCCAGAATAGCCTATATAAAAATAATGATCAATATAGGAAAAAGCATAATATTAATGCTAAAGAGTTTTCAATAGATAAAATTTTACTATTTAAATAAATCTTAATAAAGAGAAGATTCTGCTTAAGGAAAAGGAGATTCTTAAAATCAAAATCTTACGAAATGGTTAGCAGTGCGATAAATTATAAATTGACTACTAATATGCTGAATAAATTTCTGGAATATACTATTCAGAGTCGATTATCCCAGTTTGTTACTTTATATCATACTACTGTATTAAAATATAATAAAATGAAAAGTTTATGATTGATTTTCAGGTTAAAAGATTTAAATTCTACAAAAAGATTTGCCTAATACAAGCCTTTATCAGAGGACATTTAATTAGAAAACACATCTCAAATCTAGTAATATAGAGAATTCCTTATACAATCTATAACTCTAAGCTCAGACTATCTAATACCAATTATGATTTAAATGTAATTGATTATAATAATATCTTAGAAGTATATGTATCTAATGGAAGGCAGTTGTTCTGTAGATTTTTTGATTAGTAAAAATTATATCAAAAATTTGATATGAAATTAGAACATATTATAAAGGATGCTGTAATTAAAAACTTAACTTTTACAGTTAACAATAGAAAAGTTTAACTTGCAGGAGATAGAAGATTTTACGCAATTTAAGCCCAATATGATGAAATTAAATATTTTCGTAAAGATAACTCGCTTATAACGCATTTAAACTTACTCTACAACTTTAAAAAACATTTTATTATAAATAAATAGCAGCCAAGGCCGGTTACTGTACCAAATATATAAAGTTAAAAATCTCTTTATGCAGGTGGAGGGTTTTTATAGTAATTATTTCCTTCAAACTAAGCATTATAAAAGCAAAACACTGTAGAAAATTAAATTTCTATTAATAGTAGTTTCGATAAGATGCAAGTTTATAGTACTGATTGCAGTATAAATGGCCATAAATATAATGTAGTGATTTATCAATAAGGATTAAGTTTATAAGTCATAGCATCTAATCATTACGATGATAATAAGAAATATAAAACAAAAATAGAACTAAAGCTTTAATAGGACTAAACTTTGAAATAATATTGTGATGAGTTAGTAGGAAGGCTTATTATAACTAATGGTTAATTACATATACTTAAAGTAATTAACCCTAGATTAAACTTTTAATGTATTTCTATGATTGGTGATAAATTATGTGAAATCGCTATAAAATAAAGCCAAGATATAGGTAAAATCATTATAAAGGATAGAAGTACAGGAGACATATATGAAGATTAGCTTCCAGGCATTTTAATCAACCTAGAAAACTTAACATTTAATATAAGCAACATCATAGAATCAGTGTCATTGGATCCTTAAGGAAAAAGAATTATATTTAGCAGTTAATCATAGGTACAAAATTTAGGTAACTGACTAATAAAAGATTAGTTATTTCACATTACATAAAATTTTCTTAAATATATACTTAGAACTGTTACAATTTTAATATGGCAGACATACGAGAAATGCGAATATTCTGTGCTGAGCAGATTTAAGTTCCGGAGGAACTCCCAGGTATCCTCAAAAACTACAGTAAAGAAGTAATCCGCAATAACCCAAGTGATATTATTTCCTTTTCTGCCCGGTATTTTGAGCAACTTTAAAAGGAAAAGCACGGAAAGGTAGAAGCAGTTGAGAAACCCTCGTAGTTATATAGCGTTTACTAATCTAACCTCATAAATCCTTCTTTCGGAGCGCACTGAATAATTTGCCAGAAAACTTCATTATCGGGATCTGGATTTGGGTGTCTTATAATCTGCATGAAAATCTCATATTTCTTCTTTTCTCCTATTCTTGATTTTTGGCTTTTATACAAAACCTCAGTTAAACTGAAACTATAAGCAAATTTTGGGTTGTACTGTTCTTCTATATTTACACCCAAATATGTAGGTTTTGTCATATAAGTAATTACACAGTTACAGTCATTCACTTCTCCTAATTGTAGTCGTGGTTCGAAGAAGATTCTAGCTGGACCTTCTACTAAAGTTTCTATTAGTTTTCTATCGCCTTTATATGATGTTTCAAAAACTCTACGAACTAAGGAGTCCATTTCTTCCTCCATTTCATAAACATCGAAATCTGGATCAAATTGTCTTATTACTTTAACTGCTCTAGCTTCCTATGTCTCCATTCGGGCCTCACTTATCATATCTTTTGCTTTATGATACCAGGCGTTATCAGTGTCATCTATCCTATCCTAAATATTTTCTTTTATTTCCCCTACACTTTCCTTAATCTAAGAGTACTTATCCTATACTGATTTCAATTGTTCACTTTTCAGTATTGTAGTACTGGACTATTCTACCTTTTGACCTACAATTGAACTCTTTATAGATTTTTTAAATGATTGCCAACGACTTAGCTTTTCTTCTTATACCATTAAAGCATTTTTCTTTCATTCGGGTATTTCCTCACCTCTTTCTTCCATTTCTTATATAATTTTTTGCTGTTTTTGGTATTCTACTATGCGATCATGTCTTTTTTGCTATTTGTATTATTAGTTAAGGAAAGTTTCCTATACTGATTCTTTACAGAAATCCATAGCATTGGCTGCCCAGATCAAATTTGGGTAATTTTATCGGATTGATTCAGTATAGGAAATTTTCGGTGGCTTAGGTTTTTCGTCTTATTGCACTTCCTCTTCTTTAATTTCTTCCTCTGTATTCTATTCAGTTTAGTCTTTTGTGCTTAATTCAGGCTCTTCTTTGTTATGTATTTCTTCCTCCTATGCTTTTTGTACTGGCTCTTATTGTTCCTATTGCTAAGCAGTTTCTTATTCTTAGGTCTCTTTTACGTCTTTTTAGGCAAACATTTCTTTAAAGGAAAAAGTACTCCAAGCTTCTGATACTCGCTGATTTAAAGATTATGCCTCTCCTGTCTTTTTACCTAAATCATCACTCACGGATTTGAATTAGGACTTTAGATCTTCGAAAGATTATTTGCTTACTTTCTATTCATCCTAGTCTTGAAGTTTTTATGTGTTTTTATTATTCTCAGCATCTTGTTTGAATTTTTTGAACTATTATTTCAGGAAATCAGTATCTTTCTTAGATGAGAAGGTCCTTAGGTTGTAATTTTATCTAATAATTCTTATTATGGGCCTAAACATCTTTATATTCCAGAAAATAGGGGGAAATTTATTAAATTTAAGTAAACTATATTTGGCCCTGCTTGCCTTATTTATTATATGTAAAGTTAAGAAGAGAAAGTAAAATTAGAAATAAAAACTGAGGAAAAAGTATCTCGCTATTTTGTAAAAGATGAAGCAATTTCACTACTAGATAAAATACTTTGTGTTTAATAATTAATGAAACATAAAAGGTTTTAGGAGGCATATAATACTTTATTAACAATATTTCCGTAATATACCGATAATAGATTTTTATTATTAGGTGCTATTTGTTAACTACATTTAGCATAGGCTGAAACAGCAGGTCTAACCTAATACATGTCCTCACTTAAAATGATAAAGGAAAAGAGGAAATAAGCTAAATTAGATAATTTTTATAAGACTTGGAAGATCGATTATTATATTGGCTGATGCTATAGTTAATAAGAGAATTGAACAAAAGCATTATAATACTATGAAATGTTCATTTAGTAAGATGATATTCATGAATATAAAATTAAAGCTCTTTTGAAGGTCTTTTATCAAATGTATAACTATTATAACTCGGAAATTGATAAAAGTAGGCATATAGAAAAGTGAGAAACATTGAAATAAAGATGGTTAACCAAACAATATTCAGTAAGCTAGTATTAAATTAAGATATAAAATATGATAGGGTGTAATTTATTAAATTAGGAGACTTCAGATAGCGTTTAAATTGCAAAAAAATACTTAAAAGCTGCGTACTATTAAACGACTTATTAATCATGCGGAGAAAAGAATTAAAACCTTTATGCAAAAATAGTACACAATATAGCGATGAATTATTATAATCTTCATAAAAAGTAAAAGGCTTTCTATTTTTACAATAAGGCTAGCTAAATAGTAGATAAATTACCAGGTTAACATTAAAAATGAATCAAATAGATATAAGGCTAGTGCTTATTAGCAAAACGGGAATAATATAGATAAGAACAGTAAACATTATAGCTACCATAAAAGAGAACAATTAGATAATGTAGAAAAGGTAATTAAAAGAAAAAGATATTTACCGCAAGGAAAAAGGCGAGGCGCAGTTAGTTTAGGATTAACCCAGCTATTCAATCTTAATTAGTAGTTGAATAAGCTAATCATATTTATTATAGTTAATCAGATTGTTTAAATCTATGTAATCATACATCTAAATCGTACTTTTTATATTCAAAAGTCAATTTTTACTATGATATGTTATCAAATAATTGAATACAACTTACTAACTATCATTTTCACTTATAACAAAACACTTTGAACAAATATAAATTAACTAACAATTTCATTTACTAACGAAATCTTTCCTAATATGAAAAGTTTCCCTTGTTCTATTAAAATCCTATTAATCTCTAGCTGGAGTTGCAATTCTGGCTTAAATTTAAGAGCTAGATTTTATATTATCAATAGCCTAATGAGCTTCCTCTAATGTTCTAAACAAAGCAAAGCAATATTTAGTTTTAAAAACAACGTTTTAAGGAGTAATTTTTGCTAGTTCAATCAATTTAGCTCTATTGAAATCTGATGAAATTCCTCCTATAAACACTTTAGGCTCTGTAGAGAACATAACCCTAAACCCTCTTTAAAGCATATTTTTATTAAATAATAAATAAATTTCATCCTTCTATATCCTCGTATTCTTTCTTCTCGTAGTATTTACGCCTTAAATGATTGAACTTATATTTAGCTGAACGGCTCTGATTAAAATTTACCAGCCAAATTACTCCTTGTATACATCCGCATATTAAAGCACAAACAACTGCGTTTAATACAAATATTGTTATTGCTCTTCCTGCCGGTTTTAATCCTTCATTATCTTTGTCACTATAATCTTTACTGAGTTATAAGAAATCCTAGATAAATCTTACTTAAAAATTTGTGACCTTCTGTTGAGCTTTACAGCTTTATACCGCTTGATTAACGTAAATTTACCTAATTCTCAGGTAGGGATAGTACTGAGGTGAATTGAAGGAACATTATTAAAATAAATCCTGCTGAAGACAATGTTTTTTGCATATTTATACATAAAACGGATACTAAATTTGATTTATAAAATCTGAATTTGAATTAGTTAACCTTTAATAACTGGTATAGAACTAATTCAATACAATCATACAAGAAAGCATATACTACTGTATTTAAAAGATTTAACAAATAAGGTTGTTATGTAAAATATAAGAGCTTTTAAGCTTAGATAGATCAATTTTCAGTCAATTTACACTTAAAATAAAGTTTAAAGGACAGATGATTTATCTTCAAATATTTATTAAGTCCATTTAATTATCATATAGTACACTTTATTAAATCTAAAACAAATATCTAGTGTAATGAAAATACATATCGTCATAAAAACAATCTGTACAGCATTAGCTATACATAAACACTTAAAACTACAAATAACTTTTTTATTGGTCTAAGATCAAATAATTTCACTAAACAGGCTAGACTAAACTTATATAACAAAAATTATTTAATAATCCAACCTTAATCTCTTACCTAAGCCTTCTGGCTTGTTTTCCTCTTTTTACATTTGAGCTTTTTATAGCAGAAACTCTATTAAATCTTACACAGGTACAAACCTTAAGTCTCCATTATACTTATCCATCATCCATTATAAAACCTCTTAATATGCATCCTATTTTCCTTTCTCTCGCTGATCTTACAGTGACAATTAAGCTTATTTAAAAAATTAAGTAAGAGAATTTGCTGATTGTGAGAAGCTTTAAATAGTTCTTTCATCCATTTTATATATATTATTTTAGATTAAAAAAGCATTCTTCAATTGTTTGATTTAAGTTTTCTGTGTCTAGGCTTTGTTTGATTTCATTTGAAAGTCTCTGTAAGTCTTGTTTTCATTAGATTTCTTTTAATTTGAATTATTCAATAGTTTATTCGTAAATTTATCGTAGATAATTGTATTCTTGTTCAAGCTGGTTATACTCAAAACTAATTGCTTTATTTCTTAATTAGTTTTATAGTTGAACTATTATTTACTACTTATTATCAATAGTGATAGTAGTTGATATAAACTTATCTTTTAATAGTTTGTATTACTGTATCTTTTATTATAGTTATTAATTTTACCTATTCATTTGATTTTGGAGTGCTTAATTGTTATTTTAGAGTTTTCTATTAGCTAGGGCTAGATTTTATAGGTAATCTGAATCAACTCCTGTATTTTCTAATTAGTTTTAAAGATATTCTATATCCTCTCCCATACGAATTAGTTCTTATTTATAATGTTATAACTCATCATTTTTTATTGATAAGTCGTTCTATAGTGTATCTATTTGAAGACTTAGTCTATTTATTTAGGATGTTTTCTAGTCTAATTCTATATTTTTGTTTTCTATTACATTGTAATAGTTTTCTAATTTTTCATTTGATGTTTGATAATAAGAAATTTAACCATTTGCTTCCTATAATTATTGAGTTTGTTGTTATAGCAATTTTTTCAATTCTGACCTTTTGTATTTATAATTTTAGAGCTTTTCTTTCATTTCTTGTAGTTTATTTTGCTTCTTTTACTGATTTGCTTCATAATTAGATATAGCTTTTTCTAGTTTTTTAATATCTTATTTTAGATGGTTAATTTGCTCAAAATACTCTTTAGATAGATTATCTGACTCTGATTGTTTTTTATCTAATTACTATTATAGATTTAGCATATTATCACTCATTCCTTATCGTTCTTTTCTTATTTATTTGAATACATTAATTTACTATGGATTATCATTATTTTGTAAAATTCACTGTAAAATTTTTTCTAGCTGCAATACACTTTCTCCATATGACTGAAAGATTCTATTGAGATGATTATTTTCAATGATATATTTTTAGCAGTTACTACACTCAAACTGTTTATTCTACTCATTCTCAAACTTTTAAACCACCTCTTAATTACAATTTTCCTTTAAAAACTGCTAAACTCCTACAATATCAATCATAAAATCCTATTGAGCTTGTTTTCCTTCTAATTCAGCAATATATTTCTAAAGTTCCATTAGTTAGGCATTTACTTTCCCTATTTAAAATTGATTTTACTAATACTGGCTTTACTACGAAATAAACTTATCAAGCTTATTTTACAACTACTAACATTTTTGCTTATAACGATTATCTTCATTTACTTCCGTTTAAATCTAAACACTATGCTTTCTCCTTCTTTATTTATTAAGCTTACTATCTCCTAATAAATCTTCTAAATTAGGATGTTATTTTATAACCTTATGTGATTAATCATATACAAAAGATTCTGGAGATAATAAAATAGTTTCAAGTTAAGGAACATGAGTCTTACGGCTTTACTTATACTTTTAAAGCTTTCTATCCTTCTATATTAGCAGTCTTCTCATTCAATCAATCGTTTCTTTATTAGTTGTTAGATCTAAGTATCCTAATTGCCACCACATTCTGTATCCAGACTTTAAATTGCTCTGATTTAATTGATCTGTTATTCTTTTCACATTATTAGTATTATTTAGCTTAGGTTAGATATTAACAGATTAAATCGGTTAAACTATTAGATTCATATCCTGATAAAAACTTAAAGGATCTCAAGTGTTATCTGTTATTTAGATTCCTTATTTATTCAAATTGCTTACAGAAAGCTCAAAGGCTGGACGAGTCATAAGGGTGTTATTAGTGGTTAAATTATTGAAATCAATTTGATTTATTGTTTGAGGTAGTTAATTTTCTATACATATGGCCTACATATTGATAATACTTAATAAATCTTGCTCTGTTTTCTTGCTTAGCTTATCATCACAACTTTGATTTAAAATGTGAACTTAATTTAAGAGTTTTTATTTCAAGTTTTATAGTACCGATTGGCTAGATTAAATTTCTTAATTATTTTCCTTTAAACTTTGAGAATTCTATGATTTGGAGTAAAATCTAAGCTTGTTTACTCTGAATTTATTTACTGAATTATCTGTTAAAGACATTTTGTTATTAAAATATTGTTTACTATACATTTTTAGAGTTAAGCACTGAAGTTTATTAGTATTATCGTCTAGTGTATTTATAAGGGATTGCAAACCTATAAATACATTAATCAAAGTATTGTTATTAGATTTTAGTATAAATTTCCATGTTAAGTTTGGATATAATAATTAAATTGTATAAAGTTAGTTTATTACCGTATAAGTGTAGCAGTGAATAAATTAGGCTAAATATTGATATACAATTAAGAAATAAAGGTTGAGGTTATTTAAATTCCGGAGATAAAACATTTACTTAATCTATTAGTGTAATATGAATAAGTATAAATAGTATCTAATATTTTACAATAACTTGCTCTATACTTTTGTATAAAAGGCGATATAATTAAATTCGTTTAAACAAATACTAGGTTTATAGGATTCCGTGAATATAAAGTTCATGAGTATTAATTATAAAGTATTGCTACTGGTAAAATTTTTCAATAAAAATAATCTAATGTTAGTAATAAGTTATTTTATAAGTAAAAAGCAATTATTCCTAGTATAATATTCGATTAAATATAGGCTTTAATATGCATGCAATCAACTCATAAAAGATTTTACATAAGTCTTAAATCCTTTTAATCTTATCCCATTATATAATCTACTAATTTTACAATTAAATCAATCAGTTTATAGTTAATCTTATACAAGCATGCCTTTTATAAATAGACTAGGTAAAGAGTATTCTTAATTAATAATACTAGTTTCAATATCATTTTAATTTGCATGAAATAAGACAGCTAAACTTACATTTTTATTTGAATTTATAGATTATATGTAAAAATTATTAAAATGACTAATACTTATACTTTGACTTGCAAGCTTCATTAAGAAATTCGATTCTTGTATAGTATATCAGAGTTTTCCAAGCATTTTCACAACTCTGGCGATTCGAGTGCTTAAGATCTTGACAACACTGATGGTGAAAGATTTTATTCAGTGTATGAGGATCATAGTTAGGAAATAATAGATCATTTAGGTATGGCCATATGGCCTTCATTGAGGGTTTAAAGAAGAAAAGTTTGTAATACTTATCGCTAAAGCTATTAAAACCATTGATCTTTTTAAATATCTGATTTTATGGTGAGTTCTCTTTAGCACAAACTTATCTAAGTTCATCTAAATTTTATTCAGATAAAAGATTGCAAAATTGATCTAAATTCTTTGACTGTAATTAGTTTTAAAGAATTCCATCAATCTTTTAACTATTGCTCATTATTCTTCTTATTAGTTTTGTACAAAGTCTTGAATGCTTGCTCCTATAAGTTTCTTTATGCCCTTTCATCCTATTTAAGTCAGTTATCAGCTCAGATTAGCATTGAAATCCATAAAACTAAGGCACTACATATGCATTTCAGTAGCTAGTTTGAGGTCTTCCTCGATTTCTTCTTATTTAGTACTTCATTTTTTATTGGTAGGTCTCCAGCTCCTCTGATTTTTTCTAGGCATTTTAGATTAAATCAGTGTATCCATCCGAACAACCACGGTCTGGAATCTAATGAGTTTCATTTTCCAAGGGTTGCACTTAGTCTAGCAATAAGTTATCCTCGAATTAAATGGTATTGTTGTCAGTATTTTATACTAGTGCTGATGAGTTGTCTGAACTTGTGCTTAGTTCTATATCCTCTAATAGCTTCTAGTAGTCACAACCTTTGAAAAAGAGATCCTCGTCTAGAGGAGGGTTAGTAGGATTTTGCTCGGTGTCACAGTCTTAAATGTATTTCATTTTTATTAATTTTATCCATCGATTAAGGCATATTTTTGAGGCTCTTAATTTTTTATAGAAGCGGAATGGGGTTAACTAAATTACGAAAAATTATTTGCATCTAAAATTCGTCTATAGTCTGGTTTTGTTTTATTCTACAGAATGCATTATTTATCATATACGTTCTGAAATTTAGTATGATTTACCTATGCAATGGTATTCGGAAATGAATATCCATGAGATTTGCTTAAAATTTAGAGGAAGCTATATTTTGTGTAATTTTAATTGTATTTCCTCTAAAGATAAATAACCCATATGATTTGTTGGTCATTTAGTTGCATTGTAATGAAATTACTATGAAAACTAATTATTCAAAAGCTAAGATCAATTTTAATGAGGCTATAAACTAATAGTAGTCAAGATTTCAGCTTATTGTAAAAGTTAATTAAGTTATAAGTAACGTAAAAAATCAAAAGTGTATGCCTAAATTTTCCATATTTTTCAGACTTATTAGTCTTATATTTCTATATTATCTTTAATCGTTCAAATAACTTTTAGCACTTCTGTTCTTAAAAAACTGGAACTACTACTATGAATGCATCCAAATTAAAAGCTTAGTGAATAATTTTCTATTATTTCTATATCTTAAGGCTCATTATCTAAATCAAAGTCTATAGTTTTAATCTTATAAACCTTAAATATTATTTAGATTGACTTGTTATTACTCATCATAAACCCCAAACTCGTTTAAATGTTATAAATAAATCGAAAATGTGTGATATCATATTGCCTTTGATATAAGTTTATTATTTTAGTATCATATTTAACGTTGTATTTGTAAAGTCTTTGTATCTCAAGCGTATGACAAAATTTTGTTAAACGCTTGATTAAGATATGTTAGAATTTAATAACAAATGTTTAACTTAAAATTATTCTATTGGGCTTTTATTTCTACATTTGAGCTATTTAGCATGAATAAGATACAATAAGTGTTCTCTCTGTTAGTCAAATTACTAAAATATTTTCAAAAATATAATCTACCTAACTTACTAAAGAATTACTTAACACTTTTACTTAATTATAATTTAACTAATTTGGACTCACTATAAAAGTCTTTAATTGTCTAAAATTACTCATAATAGTTTCTTGATCCTGAGGTTCGACTACATACATGTCAAAGATTTCTGAGATTACATTAAGAAATTCATCATATAGTCAAGGCTTGATATTCAAATTTTTATGCGTTCTAATTAACATAAGTTTAAAAGAATAGTCGATTTCAGAATTAAAAACTACTTTATAGCCTTCTTTCATTCTTAATCTAGTACTTTCCCCAACTTATGCCAAAGCATCTTTTAATTATTTTATTTACTAATACCGTTTTCACAGTTAGTTTGCAATAGCATTTAAGAATTGTTAACCCCCATACTTTTATATGAGATCTTATTGAGTTCTTTTTTGAGTGTTTGCTTAATCTATCATTTAGTCTAATAGCTTTGCATTATTTGTATAATTTCTATATATTAAATTTACTGAATTAGTTGATTACTAATCAAATTGTTAGCATGATTCCTTTTTATTTCTCTTTCCTTTGAATTTTTCTAGGCATACAACTTAATTCTTTTCATTTTTCCCTATACCTACCTTTTTAATTGCTTTAGATAAGTTATTATCAATATGATTATGAATAAAGTACTGTTTTCTAGTGTTCTATTATATCTCACTCACTGAGATATTAACGAGGGATTTATTACAAATTTAATCACACCTTTCTACCCTATTTCATAAATTTTCAAGAGTTATTTCTTAGGTTTTCGGAATTTTATTAAAATCTGAACTTGTTTTATATTTAGGGAATTGAGAATTTTAATTATTTAGAGTTTACCACTCTTAGCTTCTTATCTATTTTAGTTATAAACGAGATTTTGATTGTAAAATAGGGCTTTATGAGTAATTTTTATCAATTATTTTTGTTAATAACTTTTTACAGCTTATAAAGTAAAATTTACCACATTAATCTTATCTAAAATCTAAAATTACTTCAGATACGCATTTCTATCTTGCATTGCATTGCGAATTCACAGTTTTCAAAATATTTGATACTAAATTTTCTAGTGACTTAATTCTATGTTTAACTTTCACAAAATAAACTTACTAATTATTCGAATCTTACTAGATTTAACTTACTTTAAAGTTTTATGTATAACTCCGATTGAGTTACTAATTACAAAATACAGTTCTTTTCACGTTTCTTTTACTTTTAAAATATTAAGTATTAAGTGATGATTATCGATTCAAATTATCCTTATTTAATCTTTTGTCAATAACATTAAAAACTTACAACTGTTCATTCAATTTTTTACAAACTCTTACCAAGCTGAACTTTTTATTGTTTGATTATACATATTATTGTAATATTTTCTAATTATTTTAGCATTGGTTCCATGCTTTTATTGCTTGAGATAATGTAAAGCAATACTTGTAATATTTCTAGTCTGTTTTTAAGATAAAAAGAGGATTTTCAGAGGCTTATAATTTTCCGTATTGCTTTAAATCTTTTAAACTAAGTTACTCTTATACTTTAGTCTATATTTATCCATTAGGCAAATTTTCAATCTTTTATATATTGTAATTTGCATTGAAAAAGGTTTAAGGTATATTAATTAATAGCTCTTCATCGGATTGAGCCAAAAACTTTAGTATTTTGATTGTTTTATTATTTTAGTCACAATCTAATTTCTTCAAAGTGTTTTGAGTCTCTTTTTTAATCAAGTTTGAATTAAATTATGGGAGATTTTTTATGCTTGGCTTTTATGATAACTTTTTGAAATTTGCATTAGTGGTTCTTAGTCTTTTCAAGTATGTTTATAAAAGTAGGTCTTTCTGATTCTTTTTATGAGTATTAAAGCTTTATTCCATATTTTATTTATCAAAATGATTTGTAGCTTTATTCAATTTTTATTTTAAAGCTGTATTACAGTATTGAATTGATGATTTTTGCAATATTTTTGGTTTAATAACGCTTTTAGTTCACTTATTTAATCATTTGAATGATATTAAAATATGCTAAGCTTTATTTGATATAATAATAAAGCTTACTTTATAAATTTACAGATTTATAATAACTCTATAATAATAGCTAATTGAATATATATCAAAAACACATTTAATTTGATTATTGAGCTTTTGATTTTAAGTATAAGTAACATTCGCATTATAACATTAATGGGTTATTCTAATCATTGCATAATTTTAGTAAAAGTAATGAGTAGATTATATGTTTTCAAGCATGTATTAATTTTAAACCAATAAGAATATATTGTTAATTTCTCTAATCATTTTAGAAAGATTAAGAATGACTAATTTTTATAACAATATATCAAATTGAAATAAATCTATGTATAACTAACTATAACTCACTCTGATCTAATTTATCATCAACAATATTTGAACTAATGTCTGTGATCTTATTCTAATTATTTCTACGAAAGAATAAATTGCTAAAAGAGGTGTTAATGATTTAACTTGATTACTCTTGTACTTCTTCAGTAGTTCTATAATGTACTATTTATTACACTTACGATGATTAAGTATCATTTTTTCTTTTAAATGCAAATTAGAAAATTTATTAGACTATATTGCTTTACCTTCTTTTAGCAGATGGATACTTTTTATACTATATAATGAATCCGATAATTACAAGCAAGCCTCATCCTATTAAAACTGTGATTATTCATAAATAAGGATTCCCAATATACAGCTAAATCAAAGCATGCGACGATATTCAAATAACACACATCAGTGTAATTTTTTCCCAGAGATTTATCCTATCATAATTATAAACAGGTAAAAACATTTCTAAAATCAGCATAAAAACCATAAGACATAAAAAGCTTCAAGCGTGATAAATAGGATTATGCCTTTTAAGCGTTTTCTCTAATATAACTAATAGCATTTGTACACAAGTTTTAATCATTTGATATAAAGGTAAAGTTTTTATATTAACATGCTCATCTAATTCTTATCATAGAGGTCTAGTGAATATAGCTAATGGTAGATATAACAGTAATCCAAAAATAGCTCCGATTGTGTAGTACAGATGAGTTGATTATCAGCAGTTGGAATAGCAGTCATAAGTCATTACACTATCTTAAAAGTTTAGCTCATCTTAATTCTCTCCAACAGCCTCATCACATATAAATACCATTAATAACACAGATACTATTGGTATAAATCCAAGTTCCCCTAAAAAAGGAAGTAATAAGTCAGATAAATATCTTATATTTCTAAAAATTCAAAAATTGTACAGTTTATAGTCAATTCTGGTGAAAACTATCAAAATGAGAAGAATTCATATTCCACATGCGCCTAAAATCAAGCTGAGTATTCATCAGTATATTCCGTTTTTTAAATCTATTATATCTTCTACATCTGCCGCCAATAATCCAGCTACAGTTCCTAAATTTTGCTCAATTGATACTAAATTAGGCCCTTCACCTGCATACTGTATTGACTCTAAAACCATATAGACTATAACCATTATATCCCCAAATCCAAATTACTTATTAACATCTAAAGGAGTAGTACTAAAATTTCAGTATTTCTTTCAAAAAATTCCACTTAGAAATACAGTTATGAAAAACAACGCAAAACAAACAATATACATAACAATTTCTCCAGGTTAAAAGGTATGTAATAAGTGCTTTTCAAATGGACAGTCAAAATAAGTAATTCTTTAGTCATCAGGAGGATTACTTGTACCATCTGGATACTGCATTGGACTTAAAACCTAGAAAATCTAGATTGATGCTGGATTATAATAACTTGCTTCCACTATTTCTCATATTTCCTTGTTTTCCTGTAGATTTAATACTGAAATTGTATCCGGTAGTCTGTTATTAGTGTTATTTTCAATAGAAACATTCCCTGAACATCCTTCAAAGCTAAGTTATCTAATAGTTTCTATTATCAATACAGGATCTTAGTAGTCCTAGCCTTAAATAACTATCCAATCTAAAGCATTAGCAAATGCTAGAACAGCGTCGTAGTAAAAGCAGTCGTATGTTCCTCCACTAAACCCATAATTATCTTGCAAATCATTTAATACTTTCAATCCGAATTCATCTTTATAAGTTGAGGGAAAAAACTGTAAAGTTCCTAATAAAATTTCTCTCATTTTAATCCCGAGATCTTCGTCATGATAATTAATCAATGTCATGCTTAGTCATTCCACAGCAATGAAAAGTAAGTCACCTTGCCTCATACCCAAATCGTAAAAATGCTATAAATAGTATTGTATATTGGAAGCATGAACCACTAAAACTACTATAACAGATTTAGAGTCTATTATTTACTCAAAGTATACTGTGTACTCTTCTAGCTACTCTTTGCTTAGTCCTATAGGTATTTCTCTTAAATCTTCATTGTTGTCTATAATAATTTCTGCCTTTTTGGCTTCCTTAACTAAAGTCTCATATATTCCTTTGCCTCATGTATCATTTTCGTATATTACTGAAAAATGCTTTCATCCCATATAGATTATTAACTCAACATACGCCTTTGGCAAATCTCCATCAGACATTACCATTCGTACATAGTTTGGATAAGTGTCTTAGAATGATAAATCTAATGCTGTATTTATGGCTCCTACAAAGGCCTTAGTTTAAAACTATTTCGCAGCATCTAACAGCTTTATGGCATCTCCTGATCTTCTTGGAGTTATTATTAAATCTGGTATATTTTTATATAGATTCTCATAGGATTGCACAACTTCTTAAAAATCTGCTTCAACTTGTCCCAGTAGAAAACGCTGATTTTTCAATTTGTAATTTTACAGAATATCTTGGCTTTAATTGATATAATTAGTAGCTAAATCTGCACTATCATAGTTTTAAATGGCAACTTGAGCTGGTTCTCCATTTTATTCATTAGACATTGTAATTCCTATTTAAATTTCTATTAAATCATCAGTAGGAAAGCTGTGATTATTACCTGGAAACATTATTTATTATCCAGTAAATTCACTAGTTGTTATATTTAAAATTTGAGTAGGTGTATAGTCATTTATATTATATAACATTATCTCTGGTTAAGTATTGTATACTTGATTACTAATAACTCATTTTGTACAGTGTTTTTGTTATTCACATACATTTACTATATTATTAAGTCAGTACTGAAGCAGATTTTAACCTTTTCTTTAAATTTATGATATAAGTAACAAGCCGTTATACTCTGAAAAATTTTGGAGATCTGATAAAAACTATGTTGTTACAGCCAAATGCCCAAATCCTTACCCGCTAATTTTACAGTTTTATGCAGATTTTATAAACTTTTCAATAAATTAAAAGTCACCTAAAATAAGATAAAATTTTAATCCTGATGGAATAGCTATTCTACATACTTTTTCTTTAAAAAATTCTTATTTTGAATTAACACTTAGATTTAACTGCTCTTTTGTATTGATAATGGTTTTAATCTATGAAGTTAGTTGTATATACTCTAACTTATTCTGTTGTATTAACCCTACTGAACTTCAATTTAGATAGTCTAATACTAACTAAATCCCATAAATAAGGTTATCTTGATCAAATTTTACACAAGAAAGAAGATTTGTTTCTTTCAAGCAAATGTTATTGAAAACTATGTGTTTTATGTGTTATTATTGAGACACTCTTTGAAGTTTTATCTAAGCTTCAATACTGTTTCAATAATCTATTATTATATCTGGCTAAATTGTTTAGCATTAAGGGCAATTTTAAACACATTATATTGTAAAATGCTGATAATAAGAACTGCAACTTTCATCTATTATAGCATTACTATCTTGGTAGAATAAAGCTATATTTAGTCCCTAAACAATTCCTAACAAACTAAAAAAGTTCATTTTTGTTTTATGTGTTTTAAATATTTATTAGGAGTGAATTATTTGGTATATTATGCTTTGATTTAAATGCCACATACTACTAATGCCAATAGATTTAATCACATCAAAACTAAAATGAGTTAATAATTTATTATCAAATCTACTACCATGCATTAGTTGCTCCCCAACTGTTCTCTTTATTGGAAGGATTAAAGTCTTAGGGCTTAGAATCTTCTTATTTTGTGCATTCTCTTGTAAGGTGACCTTCCTCATTGCATTTAAAGCATTTTTTAGGTCGATCAACCTTTGGTTCAGTACAATCTCTTGATGTATGGCCCTCTTATTAGCAATTGAAGCATTTTCTAGGCCTTTCAACCCTAGGCTCAGTACACTCTCTAGAAAGATGCCCTTCCCCTTGACAATTAAAGCACTTTTTCGGCCTTTCCACTCTAGGCTGTGTGCAATCTCTCGACATATGTCCGTCACCTTAGCAGTTAAAGCACTTCATTGGACGTTCTACTCTGGGTTCTGGACAATCTCTTGACATATGTCCTTCTTGTTTACAATTAAAACATCCTCTAGGTCTCTCTTGGCCATCATTCTATCTTGCTGACCTTGAACGATCTCTATTGCCTCCTTCACTACTAGGACATTCTCTCGAGAAATGACCCTCTTCTCCACATCTGTAACAAGTCTTGTTTCCTTCCATCAAATAAATATTTATAATTAAGGGGAAATTGATTCGCTTATAAGCATGAAAATATAAGGCATTAGACAATTTAGAAGGATTTAGAGACAATTTAGATAATGGATACTAAGGATTAGTTGGGTATTTCAGTATCTTTTATGTATATAATCAATTAGTTCTAATAAACTCCTTCTTCTTCTTATAATTAGGACTAGGTGATAATCTTTTTCTCATCAATCCAGTGTAGGACTTATACGTAGGCTTAGCTTCTTAAAAACTCTCTAACAGTTTCTATACAAATCTATCTCTAGTAGGCCTTTAATCACATTACAAGGACTCTAGTTTATCTAACTCAATAGGTGTATATATTTATAAAAATTCATCAATACTCATATAGCCTCCTCCTACTCTTATAGCAATTTTACCCTTCTCTTACTTCACTAGTACTCTTTTAGTACCAAACATATAAACTCCAGATTCCTCTCTTATAAACTGGATTTTTGGCGGTGTACCTAAACTATTTAAATATCTTCCTAAAACCTCGTCAACCGTATCACCTTCTATTGGCCTATAAGGAAATTTTGTTTACAAAATTTCTAGTAACTTAGATATCAACTTATCTCTATCTTATTAAGTTTGTGATATTTCAATGATTTAATCAGAAAGAAGATTCAAGTCTTGTAAAAATAGCTATGTGTATTTATTCCACCTATCCTCTATACTTTTATGCGATTGAACCTAGTTCAACTAATCCTTTTCGATTACACTTTCTTATTATATTGATTAAATCTGCTCACTCAAACTAAAAACTTAGCTTTTGAGCTCTGTATTGTTGTACTATAGTCTTCTGATTTCATTTATCATTTCATTGTTTGTGTGTCTTAACTTTTTATTATGATCATTAAGCTTTTTTAGTTACTGTTTGAAGTTATTGCTTTCCTGTTCAATATGACTAGCTAAGTGCTTTACAGTAGATGATAATCTTTCCTTTACTTCTTCACTATTTTTGTATCTTTTCTCAAGTGATGACAAATATTAACTTTCATCTTACTTAACTGATAAAATTGTTTGTAATTCTAGTACTTTAGCTGATATTTTTTCTAGTTCTATGCTTTATTAATAAGATTCATGGCATTTCTATTCATATTACTACTATAATTGTGTATAGTTTTCTTCTAATGTCTTGTATTTAGTATCTGACTTCTATAGCTGAATTTACAACAAATTTAACTTCTACTTTAACTGTTTCAGACTAGCAATTGAATCTTAATCTGTTTATTTTCTTTGTTACTCTGATTTATACAGTTACTTCTTTACTATCTAAAGTTCATTATATGTCGATTCATTTATTACTTTATTAGCTTCAAATCCTTACAACTTAATGCTTTAAATTCTGTTTTTATTCTCTAGTTCCTATTTCTCCGATTTAGCATCTTTTAACTATATTTAAGCATCATCTAATTCTGATCTTATAGTTTCACTATCCTACAAAAGCTTTCTATTAAGTGAGTTAAGCTACTACAGATTATTCTACTTCTCATCTTACATATTCCTCATAACCTTTTACAACTTAGTCCTACTGTTTTCACTATCATTCAACTACCTTTAAAGCAACTATACTTCTTAGTCAAGCATTTCTAGGTTTTTTGACTTTTACCTTACAGCTAACTTAACTTTATTTAAATACTCATTATTTTAAACAGCAGCAGGAGTTTTATCCGAGGCTTCTAATAGCTTTTTTATCACAGGGAATTTTCTTATTTCTTCCTTTAATCCTTGTATTTAGTTTTAAAGTGTTTCTACTAGTTAAGGCAAATAGTCGCATCGATTACATTTTTAGGAAAATTGGGTAACAGAGCTTACTTAGTACTATCCAAAGATTTTTAAAAGAATGGTATATTGCTCTAATAAGCAAATTAACTCCTCTTAGTACCCTGATTTACTCAATTCACCTAAATCTACTTCGTATTTTATCATTTATTCGTTTTCTATCGCAAATAGTAGGGAAAGTACTGATTCATTGCTTAAATGTATTACTTGCTCTGTATCACTTGGAATTTGTATAGTTTTTGCTTACTTTTCAAGTAGAATTGTACATTCTCCTTCAAAGTTGGATTACTCAAAGGAAAGATAATATTTAACCATTTTTTAAGTTTATCTAATCAGTAAATACCTTTTCAATCTCAAAGTTTCTAAGACTCATTTAATACAAATTTGCAGTGTTTTATTGAATTCCATAAAAGTAAACACTGTTTTGTACGAGTCAATGAGAATTTGAGGAATATTGTATGTTTTCCTCCTCCATTACTTTGATAATAGATCCAGTGCCTGCCCTACATATAATCTTTTGTCCTTAACCTAGTATAACAATATACTAATTTGAAAATAACGTAAATAAGCCTTAATCAGATCGTATATTAGGTAAATTTATCTAAATAGTACTAAAGTTTTATTTATCAATATCATGTACTAGTATTTAACTACTACAACCCTAATCAGTCTACCCAATTCCTAAGTAATTTTTATCCTGTATATTTTATACACTAAATCTATAAAGTTTGATAGGCATAACTGTACAACTTTATCACTCATTTGAAAAGAAAGAGAATGAATAAGAGTCATTAAATATTTCATTATTGTAAACTCCTCCATATAAGTACAAGCAGTCTCTACTACAAGTAATTCCTGGAAGTACTCTTTCTGGAGCTTTTGGAAGTTGTGCAATTAATTCTATATCTTGCTAGTCATTAATAGAATAGTATTTAGAGTCTCCGCATATAAACAGCTCATTAAATCTATTTTAAGCAAATGAGCATTATTGATCAGTATATAAATGGGAAACTACTGTATAATTAGTGAGTTGAGTTTTCATATTGAATCTTATTATAATATCAGGGTGTTAAATACCTAAAATAGATTGATCTATATTGGAATCATCAGAATCAAGCTTTTATTATTGAATCTTGTATAAAGTGCTTGATCAACTATTATTAATTGATTGTTCTTACGATATGCTTGCTTAATCATTTTAGCTCTATTTTTTACCTTTTTAAGTCTTTAACTAATTTTCCTTAGGAAACAGCACTACTGGCTACTTTTTAGAGGTTTTGTTACTTTTTGATTTATTTTTTGCAGAACATAGCAACACTGACTGTTTCTTAATTATTTTATTATTCTTTTTTATCTAAGGCTCTTCATACACATCAAACTAATCACTTTAATTACCAATTTCATCAAAATCTAATAATTCTGAAAACTTAACTACTGATTCTTACTAGTAACCAGATTGTTTATTACTAAAGTTTAATTATACAGATTATTACTTTTAAGTTTCAAAATCTTTCGAAATTGCTTACTTACAATTTTCACAGTAATAACAATTTTATCAAACCTTTATATCCTACTCATATCTTGTAATTTTATTAAATTTACTTGATCCTGATATACCTAAAATCTACTTTTTTGCAATGTTTTTTAATTATTCAAAATACTCGAAAGTTTATATTAGAATATTCATAATATTCTTACTTTATTTAAATAAATGCGGATAAGCGTACTTGTCATGGTTGTAATACATGCTTAAACTTTTATTGATTTACTATATATGCTTTTCTAATACCTAAGTACTTAATCCTATTGATAGTAAGCTTCCTAGCTTCAGCATATCATCATTGTCTTCAATGTTTTCTATGATGAATTATTTCTATTGAATTGTTAGATTGCTACAAAATACCATGCATATTCCGTATTAATTTTCGAATAAATCCTTTAGCATATCAATTGCCTTTTAATTCCATTCGATTTCTTAAAATGATAGCATAGTACCCAGAATAGTAACTAATTACTTCAAGTATAAGTTAAGATTTAATTCGATAAAGGTTTTAATACCGTAATAAGTAACCTATATCAAGTTCTGCAGCTCAGTTAAAGAATGGTTCCCATTCTCATCAGTTATTTCAACTATTTTCTCCTCAATTTTCTTATGAAAAGCTTTTATGTCCTTTTTATCAAATTTAATACGAGCAAGTTTTCTCTACACTACTTATGCGTCAATTTTGAATATACTACTTAACTCATCAATGGAATAACAAAGTAAAAACATCCTTTTTAGTGTATCTTACTCTTCCATTTACCTTTTTATGAAATTATTTAGGTTTAATATAAATACTAGTCTACTTTTATATCCGATGGGTTTTCTCCTTTAAAAATACTAAATCGAGGCAATTTTAAAATTCTTGCTATACAATTTGGACTGTTTTCGCATTGAAGGTATATATCGCTCATACGTTAAAGCATTTCTTGTAATCTTGCATCCAGCGCTTCAGTTTCAACTGTTATAATAGCTACACTATTTAAACTACGCAGCAAGGTTTTTATAGAATTTATAAACTCAAAAACTTCAGAATGGGATGGACTCGGCCTGTCTAAGCTGATGATCTTATGAATATAAATTCTTTGATTTCCAGGCATCTCCTACGAGTCGTTTAGAATATTTATAAACAAATTCTTAAAACTGTCAGATATTCCTATATGCATAAAAGTTTGCCTGGATCTCTCATAATTTAGTTCTTAACTCATATCAAAAGTGTACTAGCAAGGTACATTAGGGGCTCCTTAATACTTGCAACTAATTTTAGAGCTAGCACTGACATGTTTGATTGCAGGTAAACTTATTTGCTGATTATCCGTAGTATAAACACTTATATAATCATTTCTAGTGGACCCTTCGCTTAAGAATCTTCTATATATTCTAGACGCAACATCACAGTTACTAGATTCCTACATAACAACTAAGCTTCCATATGGAAAACCTCCCTTTAACTCTTCATCCAAACTAGGAAGGCCAGTTCTCATTACATTCTCTTGATATCTCTACAATTATTTAGCCTATCTTGCTTTATTCTCCTCTCTAACTTACATTAAATATGAGTTTTTACAGCATTTTAGGAAATTTACTTTTAGAGCATTAAATACAAGGAAAAGGTAATAAGTACCGAATAGTTTTTGATGATCTTAGATTTATCTGCTAGATGTCTTACTGAAAAGATGACACATTGGTTTTTACTGGTGGATATCATCAAGGGTAAATCTGTGATCATGTTGTAGTTTTTAATGGGGGAAAAGCTGAGTATCCTTGCTAATTAAACTTCCCTAGAATATACCACTCTTAAGTAATTATAAACAACACTTTATACATCATTGGAGGATCAATCTCTTCCCAGGATATAATGAGCTAATGTGAAGCTATCAATTTAACAGATTTTTCAGTATAAAACCTCTCTGATTTACCCTTTGGCTTGAAATATCATACTGCGACTTTTGTTAATAATCAAATTTTCACATTTGCCGGAAGAAATAGTTAAAATAATAGAGAAAGTCATGTTTTGAGGTATGATACTGAAATGGATGAATGAGAGGTATTAAGAGCTAAGTTTAGGAGTATTGTAAAAGGAGCAGTTTCATTTTGTATAGATTCCCATAATATTTTAGTATTTGGAGGCTGGAATAAATCATGTCGTTTCAGTTAATAAAGTGTGGTGTTTGATACAAGGGATTATAAGTGGTAGATTTTGCATACAGCTATTCTACCTGAGTAATACAGTTATGGAGGGAAAATTATTAAAGATTACTTGTTTATAGCTGATTCAAAAGGTGTAAAGCATGTGAATTGTTTAGAGCCTTTAATAAGAGAAGTTAGGGAAAAGTAAGGTGCATAGCAATGAAGAAGAAGGAAGTATGCTTTATGGCTATTTTATTGTAAGAGGAGTAAACTAGGGTTATCAGGAACATTACCAAATGGGCTTTACAGAGAAATAATAAAATTCTTATGATTGACTAACTCATGCATCTTGTTCCATTCTATCAGGATTTACTTGTCTGAGCACTTACTCTGTTTCCTCTGGTGTATAAATTCTAAACGGTGTTTCTTACCCAACAACAGCAACACTGACAGTCCTCCCGTCAATATCCATCTCAGCCTGAGCTGAACTGATAACAGCTCTAACTGCATGTTCTACCAACTACTCTAAACTTTCTGCTTCAAATCCTTCAAAATTCTTTTCTAGATAAGTCTTAGCTGCTTGGCATCTGGCCCCAATAGCAACAGCATAGTACTCATAAAAATTAGCATCTGGGCAAGTTTCAAATATATGAGGCCCATTTTCATCATACCCTGCAACTAAGCATCCGACTCCATAAGGTCTTTTAGAGTACCTTTATGTCTTAATCTAAGCCTTTTCCTATAGCTTAGCAACTAGTCTTCCAGGGTTTACATTAGTTCCGTATGTGAATTTATGATTAAGAGCCTCTGTCCTCAGAAACCGGCAAATTACTCTACCATCAGCTGTGAGTCCTGCAAATGAAATTCCTAGGTGGTTGTCGATCTCAAATAGCTTTTTAATAGGATCTGCTAGTTTAGAAGGTGTTTTATTAAGTGTTGCCAAAACAGCATGGGTGTTAGATCGGAGTCCTACACATAAAGAACCTAGTTTTACAGCCTCTAGTGCATATTCCACTTAAAACAATCTGCCCTAGGGAGACCAAGTAATACAGTCCGTATCATACTGGGTTCGTAACATTTTTCTTATACTGCAAAGAACAATCAAAATGGAAGAAGTCAATCCAGATTACGTACTTGGCCTAACTGAGGCTACTTCTAGTTTCTTATGTCCTATTTCAGCAAATATATACAATATCGAGTTTTTGTGCTTTAGTGTAAGAGATTTAGACTCAGGGCAACTTTTATTCGAAGTAAGACGAGAGGAAGACGAGGAAAATGAGGTGGATGAGCAACCACCTGAAGACGATGAGAATAGAACTATTAAGTATCAATTTGGGCCTGATTTTTTAAAGCTTAGAAGTATTGGAAGTACTTTACAATTCAGGGTTGGGAACAGTGAAGTAAGGAACTTGAGGATGGTAGAAAGGCATTATTTCAGAGACAGATTACTGAAGAATTTTGACTTTAATCTTGATTTTTGCATTCCAAACTCAGTTAATAGTTGGGAGATTTTATACGAAGTGCCAGAGTTGCCGGCGGATTTGGAGTAAGAAATAATCGATAATCCATGGGAGACTAAAAGTGATAGTTTTTACTTTGTGGAGAATAAACTCATAATGCATAATAAGGCCGAGTACTCATACGCTCCTTTTGATTAATCTAGTTTTTAGTAATATTAGTAAAAATATATAAAAAATAGTAAAACCAGACAAAAATTGTATTTCTAGCCGAATTAAATTAAGTAACTAATGGTGTAACATAAGTAACAACTCCCAACCCTCTCGTGGTTCCCTCCCTGAACACTAACTTCATTCCTTCATGCATGATCTACGGCCGTGACCTGAACCTAAACGTTATATTGGCCTTTTGTCCGCTTCTCAATACTTCCTTAGACATCCTAGTAATACACACAGTTTACCTCACAACCCCGCAATGCATAACCGGCTAGTACCCAACCTTAATTGTCGTTGAGTTATGAAGCACTACTACCTCTGCATCAAACTCCCAACACAATTTCTCCTACAACTGCCTTTCAATCAGAACATAACCTTTCCTTATAATATGCTTACTAACAACCACGTTCTTACCAATAGGCTTTATATTGAAACATACATACTACTTGGGCAGGGCTTAAGTAACACTAGTAAACTTATGCTCTATACTCCTAATTTTAACTGGAATGAATTGCCCGTTTCCATCCGGGCCTAAAAGGAGAGTTTAATTGATTTAAACTGTACCTGATCTTACAATACCTCCTACAACACATCCAATTCCTCGGAGGTTGTACTGAGACTCGATCCAAAATTCTACAGGATCGTCTGGTTGATTGTAATTGTACATGTTTTGAGTGGAGGGAAGGGTGCTAAGAAATCTACTTAGAACCTGGATGCCCTCACCTGTTATGTTATTTACAAAAAAGATTGGAGTGATTGGGTTTTCTGGAAAGTTTTCCAATTCCTCAATCGACTCACTCTGTATTAAAATTGGTAGTTTTCTACCAGCTGCTGGGGATTTTATTATACCTTTCAGAGTTTCTACAGTTCTTTCTAGGATTTAGGGAGGTGCTATGTCGATTTTAGTAATTACAAAGAAAGTTGGGATTTTTAGAGAGTAGGCAAGGCCTATGTGCTCTCTAGACATCCTAGTAATACCCATATTGGCCCCGATAACAATCATGCAGTAATCAGGTAGACAGCTTGTAATTCCAAAAAGAGTAGTTTTAAAGTACCTTTCATGTCCACACAAATCAAGTAATGTTATGGTTTTACTTGCATTTTAGGCTACATACTGCCATTTCTTTTAGCGAGAGTCTTTAACCCTTTAGGGAAATATCTGGGAACCGTCTCTGAAGCCTAAAAGCTAATGAGATATGCTTGATGTCCTTCCAGTTTGCTATTCTTACTTAAAGTTGAATACTTTCGATCTTTATAGCCCCCTTCCATCGTCTAGTTGACCTGATGTCAAAACTCCTGTTAATGTAGATTTACCAGAGTCGACATTGCCGACTACTGCTAATCGTAAGTCTTGGTACTAAGTTTCTGAATTTTCCATATTGAACCTGTAAATGTTTTTCAAGTATGTTGATTTTATCAAGATAAATTATAATTTTGTAGATCAAGGAGTAAGTTGTTGAAATGCATAGAGGGTTTTTCTCTTAGTAGAAATTACTGTATATATTTTCAACAGTACTGTTTATATAAAATATATAGCACTCTGTATATTATATAATATGTAAGAAAATATTTAAGAGCAAAATAATCTACTAAATTTCATAGATAATGAGGTTTTATCTGACTGCACAATATCAGTACCAAATCGTTCGTTTAAAGCACATAAGATAGTACTCTCTGCAGGAAGCGGATTCTTCTAAACGATGTTCACAGTATAGAAAACAGATTAAGTAGCAATACCAGAACCAATCACAGCTAAGTATGCAGGGGCAATAAAGCCTTTTGATGTTTTTCCAACAGTACTAAAATTCCTGTATTCAAATCAATCAAATAAAATTTTATAAGAATCGTTAAATGCAGCTACTGCATTTCCACTATTTTCCTTATCACATGTACTCAATATGCCAAAACTTATGCTGAAAGTTGGACAATTTTTAAGTGAAAATATGCTAAATGATCAAAACGGAGCAGAGATTCTGTATGAAGCGATTAAGTTTGATTGTATTGAACTGATAAACTAAGCAACTGATTAAGTCTAGAAAAATTTTGAACAAATTGTATAGAAAAGCTAAGGATTAGAAGCTTTGTTATAGTTACCTATGCAGGATATTTTGAATCTAACCGATTCCGATGATTTGAACATTTAATCTGAAAGTGTAGTTTATAATTTCCTAGTGAATTATATATAAAGACGTGAGAATTAGCCAGAGTAAGTTATGCAGGAACAAGAGGTAAGTTTGTAGTAAAAGGCTGAGTAGAAGTTTTAACTGGTGAAATTAACTGATATTGATAAGCTTAGTATTTTGAATACAGTACGATTTCCTTATCTAACACATGAGGAGCTGCTGGAAGCAGCTCAAGACCCTTTAGTACAGCCAGCAAAAGACTTGATACTAGAGGGCTTATCAGTACAGCTTTCTAAACTACAGAGTCCTGGTTCAAAATATTCATACAGAGTTAAACATGCCCCCAGAAACTCATATAATACAGAAACTACTCTTCAATAAGAATCCAATACAGATCCTGTTTCTGATAGAAACGACTGATATGGTGCCAGAACATGGGAAAACAACTACGAAAATAGATTTGTTATGTCAGGAACAATGGGCTTATAAACTAGTTCACCTAAGCCTCCTTAAAATTTCCCTAAAAACTCCAGATTTGACCTCTCACATACACCTAAAGAGTTCATATATTCCTACGATTTTGATGATAACGGAGCACTTTTTTATCTAGGGTCGAATGGAAAACAACGTCCTTATACAAATCCTCATATTTTAGGGCAAGTGAATGCTTTTTCGTCTAGTATTGGCTTTGGGAAAGTTGAGGATTTTGTAGGGAGGCAGATTACAGGACTCAGGACTTAAAATGAGGTCAATTCTTACTTTGGGATAGATTTAGGAGCAGGAAGATTGCTTTCACCTACTGCGTATACTCTTAGAAATAGAAAATCTAATACGCATATATGCATGAATTGGTAGTTTGAGGGATCTATTGATAAGATCAATTGAAAGATATTAGATAGGAGAGTGCATTAGTCTGGGGATTTGACCTTTGATTATAGTTTAGAGAAAGAGCGAGAGGCTCTTATGGTTCCTGGGGCTACTAGTACTTGGGGAATTGCTGATGAATTAATTACTACTCCGGATGGGTATGAAGGGTTTAGATATTTTAGAGTGTTGTAAATTGGAAAAAACTCATCTTAGTCGTATAATTTAGGATTATCTGGATTAGAGCTTTACGGATATGTTATATCAGGAAACTGGCCTTAGTTAATAAGCATTTAAGTAATATTAAGCCTTTGTTTGTATTTTCATATTACACTGTTTATAAGTTTAGTACATTTTTATAATGATTAATTAACAAGTTGGAGATAGATTCTAAAAGAGAACTAAGCAGTTTTAAAGTTATGATACTTTGCATTTGAATGATTAAAGAGACTAGTTTCAGGTCAAGCTTAGACACTAACAGAGATAATTTATAAGAACTAAATTCAGAAATAAGCATTCATCCTTACAAATGCACATTTAATCAAATTAATACTAAGTTGAATTAGATTAGAGGATTATAGAAAAGTATCCTTATATAATTTAATCTAATATTAGAGAAGATACACTATTCAGACAATTAGTAAACATTATATAATAAGATAATGATAAAGCAATAATAACATGTGCTTTAAAAATATTAAGAAAGTTATCAATTTCAATTAGTTAATTAATAACAGAAGATGAAATTGTACAGGAAAATTATTTAGAATTATTTGTCGATTTAATTAAAGTGCATGAAAGTGAATAAGATACAGTTTATTTAACAAACATTCTTTGTAATATACTATCCCTCAATGATAAAGTATCAAAAGCCCTCATAAGACTTGATTTTATTAATATATCAGTTGAATGCTTTTAATCATGTGGGGCAAAAGTTCAAGACAATCTTCTTTTTTGTTATGGTAACATAGTTGTAGATAAAGAGGAGTATTACTAAGATTTAATAGATTGTAATATATTAGCACTGATGAAGCAAAATTTACTATAGGATACTTAGAAATCCGAGTCATATTATAAGTCATCAATATTTTTTATGTTTAGTATAAGTTAGTATATATGAAATGATTCAGAAATTTTGATTGATTTTATTGAAATCTGCAATTTAATATGAGTTTAAGCATTGAATTATAGGAGATAACTGCCATAGTTAATATACACAATAACAAATATTATTAATCAAAATCAAGAAGCTATTTCCCTTTTATCCAATTCGATAATATTACAATAACTTAGTTAATTATTTGATGATGCATAATCTGATATCATTGCCAGTACTTTGAATTTAATAGGAAATGTATTCAATCAAAAGTACGCATTAGAGTAATATTTTCTCAGTTAATAAATTTTAGATTATCTCAGTAACTGTATTCAGTCTTCTATAATTGAAATAAGAAGATTGACATATTGGGCTATTTCAAATGTTATAGCTGAGAAAAGTCATATAACTGCAATAATTTTAGATTAACAATTATTAAAGGAAAAAATAATAGAAGGATTAAATGAAACTAATGAAAAATTATTAATTGAGGTTTCTTATGTATTTAGAAATATGACTATTAAAGGACAAAAGTACATTTTTAAGTTAGTACAAGAAAATATATGCATTTATTTAGGTAACTTTTTCTCTATTTGCAAGGAACAAAAAGCAATGCATAATATGCTTTTGTTTATTGAATAAATATACAATGATGCATAGATGATATAATATGAAAATAACGAGTAATAAAATAAAGTGTTCAAAGATTTTTAAGAATACAGCATTGCCACTATTATAGAAAACATAAAAACAGATAACAAAGATATCCAAGACTTAATAGATATAATTCTATTCGAATATAATGAGGAAAATCAAGCTCTATTTGATAAAATAGAAGATTTCTATAATTTTTAGTAACAAATATACCAATATTACAAACTACTTCAATGGAATCTATTTCTTACAGATTCTAAACTGTATATAAGTTCTTCCATTTCTTCTTTCAGTGAATTATCCCGAGGTTAGTACAATTAAGTCTACTCAAATCCTTCATACTATTAATTTTGATAATACTCTAATTACTTTTTCAGCTCTATACTTTCATAAGCAGATTTACATAATTAGGTTATTCTGCTTTTAACCTTATCATCTATTTTCTATCCGCCTAAAGCTAAAATTATCATAGATGAGTCAGATTCTTATTACATTTTTTATAAATCATTTTATAAAGAGTTTCTTCTGTCTATTAATTGCTGTATTTAGTTAGTTAGTAGCTACTTATCCTCTGTGAGCTTTTATATATATGTTTATGTTTACTAAACCCAGTTCTAATCTTTGCTGCGTTGATTGTCTAGATCAGAAATGGCTAATTTCAGCTCTTATTAAGTCTGCTGATCAGTGTTAATCTTTTTCTTCAGTACTACTAAAGTTTACTTATATTATTCCTCTTATTTCTCCATAGTAGTTGATAATTCTTTTATTTCACTTATGATTTAGCTTTTTGCTTATTATACTTATTACAAGTTTTGTTTTAGTCTGTCTGATTTTTGAATATACTAAAATACTTATGTTCTTAGTTCCTTTAGATGCACTTCTTCATGGTTCTGTTTAGCTTTTATTTTCTCTAAATCTCCTTCTTACTACTTAATTGTAGCTTTTCCTGTATAAATTTAGTTTTCCTGTTGTTATAGTAGAGCTTATTATTCGTACATTTTGTGAGATTTGATGTTTATCTCATTTTCCTTCTCTTCTAAAGCTTCTTCGATTGTTCTTAAATCAATTATGGCATTATCTAACTTTTATCTTTCATTATGATATTCTTTAGTTACTAGTTCAATTTCTTTGTTTATTTTATCCAATTCATTAATTTTAGCAGATTTTTACTGATCTAAACTTTTCAAGCGTCTTTAAGCTTTTGTATATGATCTAGCATGGTTATCTATGTCTTATTTTAGCTTATTTAGAAAATCTTCTGATTGTACTAAATTCGATCCTAGGTCTTATAGTTCTTCAGTTTTTGCTTGAATCTCGAATTTAATCTATTTAATTTGGTTTTTCTTATCTAATAGTTTAGTACTCTTTTCCTTTATTTTTTCTTTCCTTTTGATTAACTTTTAGTCAGTTTCCATGAGTTTTTACTGTATTTTTTACAATTCAATACTTTTTTCAGATATTTTGTAATCATAGTTTTATAATTTCTCTATTTTTTGAGTGTCTAAGTTCTATTAATTAGAATTTTCTTTATTTTACTCAATTTCTACCTTTTACTCCTTATAACTTTCTATCTTTTGAATTAGTTTAACTTTAGCTGAGTTCAAATCATTTAATTCATTATTAACTTTTTCATATTAATTTTCAATAGTAATTAACTTCTATGTAGCTTAAGACAAATCACTGTTTGTTTTTTCTTACTATTTCAGCAAATTTTCTAAATACTTTTTGCTTTTTTCAATTCTTTGTACAATTTGGTCTTCTTTTTATTTAAGTATAGATTTTTTAGATCTATCAGTAGTTTGCTCACCATTGACTTGCAATGCTTATAATTTTTACTTTTCTTATTGTAGATTTTATTACCCTACTTTCAACACTTCCCACTCCTCAGCTAGTCTTGCTGTATGTTATTAGTACATCTATATAAACTGTTTCTTATTTTTCTTAAACCTGTTAGCTTTTTCAATTTTTCTTAATATTTCCTTATCTATCCTTTAATCATCTCTTGATACTTAATTAGTGATTCCAATTTCCAGATTTTACAGCTTTTAATCTAGTTAACTAATCAATTATTACTTGACTTATTACTCATTTTGCATACTATCTAGCTACTACTGCTTTAATACTATCAAATCTTCTAATTCCTAGCATAATTTAGCCTATCTATCAGTATTAATTCCTTATTCTAATGTAATATCCTGGTCAGGCTGAGTGAATGAGTCTACTTTTGATGTAGTATTTTATTCATTTTGTTATTAGATAATCAGTTAAGATTTAAGACTGCGATTATCTTCATATTAAGCCTCTAGTTTCGTTCTAGTATAATTTAGATCATCCTGCTATTATTTTAGCTGATTGTTTAGCTGACTAATCTACTGGCCTAAGGTTTAGTTAGTTTTTTAATAATCTCCGTAATCTTTGTCCTTTTACTACAAATCTGCCTTTAATTAATTATTCTCAGCTACTAAATCCTCTATTATATTGCTTAAAACCTCAGCTTATTTACTTTTTGTCACCATTCCTTCAAACTTTGGCTTTAATTAAGAAGACCAGTGTAACAATGCTTAGTTTAAGTCCATGTTTTGAGGCTTTCAAACTGTATTTGTTAGTTACTCATACACCTCAGCTAGCATTGCCCATACTGTATCATTTTTACCGGAGTTAATAGCTATATAATCTTCGCATTGTTAAATCAAGCCTTATATTTCTTATAGCTATTGATCATTTGTGGTAATGTTCTATTAATTACCTTAAACCTTACCTTGTAATTTCTCTAGTCTTATTTTAATCTACTTCTTCTTTTCCTGTTATTGTGGAATTCCTTTTTCTATTTCTGATTTCCTGTTGATTAAATAAGTCAAAGTTTCCGAGTCAATTGTAAAGGTTTGATTAGTTTTGCTACTTTTCCTATTCTTTCGTTTGACTGAGGGAGATTATCGTATAATCCTTCCTTCTTAGCTTCACCTGGGAGTCTGGTTTTCTTGGTCTTAGTAGTAGTCGTCTTAGATTTAAATAATTTCTTACTCTAGCTGATTTATTTCATCATTGTACTTTTTTATCTCATTTTCTGATAATTTGATTTAATTTTAAGTTGTATCGATTTAGTTCTTGATTTTGTGTAAATATTACTGTATCTTAGGCTCTTGTCTTTATAGGAAATTGTCAATAGTGGTTTAGTCATACTCAAAACTCTTATTTTACAGCTAGTTCTGAATTATCTATAATTACCCAATCTTTTTATCATATTTATCCTTATGTGACTTCATTTTGTTATTCAAAGATTAGTTATAGCTTTTCTGCTCCTCGACTCTTTTAACCAGCTATTTAAGTTTTTACTTTTTCTGCTTAAGTGATTAAAAACTACTATCTTTTAGTGTTTTTTCTATATTCGACAACTCATTAAAATCTCTTTTTAAGCTTTCTTTGATATTTTTGTATTAATTTTCATCATTTGATATTTTCCTTTTTAAATTTTGTTGTTCTTACTACAACTCTCGTTTTGTCTCTTAAAATTAACTTAATGACTTTCTGTGCTTAAGTAAATTCTCCTTATACAGCCACAACTCAGGTGACTGCCCGCCATAAACTCTGCTTTAGTTAATTTGCACTTCCATTTTAAAATATTAATTCAAATTTCATACCAGTTAAAGCATTTTCTACAGGAAAATGTTTTCTTGCTTTCTTTTCTGATTTTCTTATCTAATTCTCTACTTGCTTGTCTTCTTTATGTTATTCCTCCTGCTATTTTATCCCAAGAAAACGCCCGAAATGATTGATATTACCTTTCAAGCTTTCTCTATACATTGACTCTTATATACCCTTTTGACTCGCCCTGGCGTTTAATCTCGACTCATTTGTCATTTGATCCGATTATATCACTGACTATTAAACTAGTTTCTCCAATTACTTTGCAATTAGTCCTGAGTTGTAGATTAATTCACTTATTATACAGATCATTGAAATAAAAGGTTTGATTTCACTGAGGAATTCGTCCGTTAGAAGTTCTGGTTTATTGTATCTGCCTTCCTATTCTTACTTAACATATGATATTATCCCAAGCACTAAATTAAGAATCAGCCTCAATACTAGCTGATTGTACTTTAACAATTAATCTTCTTATAAACATTTTATTACTTTTTAGATCTAATGTCCTCTATCAGCACTTTAACTGTGTGTCCTTTTTCCTATAACTCCTATAACTGCACATCTCTCTCCATCTTCTTTTACCTTTTCACTTGTAGGTAATTATCCCGCATTCTATCAATCTCTGACCCGTACTTCATCTGCAAATCATTACAGTAATTTATCAGCTGGCTTCTTAGTATCCAGTCAATCCAATTAAACGAGCTTAGTACAAATATACCAGTAAGTCCTAATCTTATTGCAAAGCTTGAAGTTTCGGCAACACTGTAAAAGTTTTTCTAATACAGTCCATATACTACAGGGAAATGTGCAATTTTACTCATCCAAAATCCGTAGTAGTTAACAAACATCCTCCATTTCAAAGAACTCACCTCTTCTTACTGTATATCAGGGTTAGAATATCAGTGATTAGCCCTTTTATGAGTTCGTATATGTTGTTTTCAAACCATTTAATAATTATCTGATTGAGTTATAGTCAAAAATGAATCCTGGAATCCTCCCTAAAGCATGGTAATAGCCAATCTAAATGGAAGCATGGTCATCTAATCTATGAAAAATTAATTAATAGACACGTCCTATATATATTAAGATAATAGACCTGATTCCACAGTTCAAAGTAGCATAAGACATTCTGTTTGAGATTTCCAGAATAGCAAGAACTAGGAAAAACCAGCCAGGTGTTCTTTATGGGTTCAAGAGCTCCGGGTAATAAGTAAATTTTGAGGAATGTGACTGGAATAATGCGGAGAATTGGTAGGATTTAGGACTAAGATGCTTCGTGCATACAATGTAATCCTGAATTTTATAGTAAAATTAAAAGTACTAAGAAGTTTTAGAGAAGATTAGTAGGAGGTTGTAGTCAAATAGTAAATAATTACTACAGAACTACAACTTTTTAGGATTGTAGTGTTTTTATAAGCTAGATCATGATTAGCTTTACCTTAAAAATGTACTGATTTATCCGGATTTATAGTTTAAAGTACAGCCAATTGTACCATTAAAGATAGTTTCTACACAATTTTCCCAGGAACTAGTAAAAAAGCCCTCTTAGAGCATGCGATCTGGATATTTAACTATGGATCAATGCTTTAGACTGATACCATTAAAACAATCATAGTCTGAGGCACTGCATAAATACCCTATAGTTGGAATTTGGACGTAATTTGCCATGAACAAAGATTTTTTTAAGCAGAATTTCATAATAAACGCTTTAACTAAGTACATAATAAGCAAAAACATCCCTAGACGCATGCACTCAAGAAACAATGGTTTTCTTTTAGTAAATTTTTGATAACAAGTGACTTACTTTGAAATTGAAATCTCTAATAAAAAGACGGCCTGAAAGTCCTAAACAATCGATAACAAAATCCCTATAAAAGCTAATCTAAAAAAGCTCCACTTAAATTTTGCATCAAGAACCCTTAGCAAATCCTCATCCCTTGAACAACTAATAGGAAAAGGAAAATTTGTTCCTTATGGATATCAAAGTCTATAGCACAGTCCTAACTCAAGTTCAGAACGTAAGATACCTGAAAAGTCGTTTATGACAGCTTAAAGCACTGATGAGTAAGACTGGGCTCTTTAACGTGCTTAAAATCTGTAATAACTTCAGAAAAACTTATTTGATGTCCCGGAGTGTTCTGGATAGTAGTAATAGCGATAGAAAACAGACTTTGCTGTATAAAAGCCACCCAGACCCAGAACCTCACTAACAGATAGTAGAAACAGCTTATTTCAACGAAAAATAAGCCATTAATTTAGTCCTGGAAGTAATTCCAACGAGACTAAAGATACTAATACAACCTTATTTTATTATAGGTAATAACGTTAATTAAATGGCACTACATAACAGATTGTTCAATGGTAATGGGTTTTTATCGCCAGATGATAGTGGAATATGTGATAATAGTGGTGTTTATTATCCTTCCTTGAAATCTCCTGGAAAGACTATGCAAAGACCTTCTTCTTCCATACTGATTGACGATGACAGTGAGCCTATTGTGCAGTCTAGTTAAAATTATAATGCTGTGAGGTCTCCTTATAGGTCAAAAAGTAAACCGATTAAGACTGTTTCACCTGAAAAGCAGAAGGTGAGGGGAGAGGCTGTAAGGTATTATTATAGGGACAATGGAAGGGAAAATCCTAATATATACTCGTTAAAAACACTGGATAATAGGACTTTTGTTAGGGACAAGTAGGAAATCAGAGATATTAACTAGCTACGCTAGTAGACTTTATAGATGGACTCACAACTTGACTCAATAATAAATTATACTGAAAATATACTACAACAAATGTACAGTTTAAAATCAACTATAACTGATGTAAAGTCATCTTTTAATGATTAAATTGAAAATAAATCTACTCTACGTATATGCTGCTTATTGTCTTTTACGATTTACTTGCGTTATTTTGCCGAATAGTTATCTTTCATTTTTAATTCAACAAATTTGAACTTCTCTCTTCTTCTTTTCCTTTGTTCTCTAAATTGATCATATTTAATCCTACTTATTGTTTTAAGTTCATCAGTGATTTGCTTATGTTCCAATGAAATCTTATCTAAAGCCTAATTGGCGTTAGTTGATCCTATTATGTTTAATTATCATAAAATCTCATCAATTTATCTTGCTTTACTCAACTAGTTTAATCTATTTTAAGAGTTCCACAAAGAATCATAAGATTTCTTTGGAGATACGCTGCTTGTACTAATTCTACTTTTAGTTCTCTGAAAAACCTCAGCTGATTATCTGAGTTTTTGCAGTTTAAAATGCCTGAATGAGTTTAATGACTTATCTATATCACTTTCTTATTATTATTTAGTTTTTTTCCATCATTATCTTTGTTTTAATCTTGCCTTAATTGCTTATAAGTCTTACTTATGTTGTGGTAATTACGGAGTTTTACTTCCTTAGATGTTAACTGCTCTTTTTTTCGTATTAGATGTGCGTGAATTTCTGTATGAGTAGACATTTTACATTATAGATTATGATAAGGCTGTAATCAATTTACATTATTAATTTACTAGGCAATTTTCTTAAAGAAGTTGTAGGTCTTGATCTGCTTCTAAATGACATTTTCTCAAAGAATCGGTTCTATCTTTACCCTTAGGCAGTTTTCCTTAGATTAGACACTGATGAGAGGGCTTTACGTTCAGAGAATTTCAAGTCTCTTAGTTTTGACTCTAAGCCTTGAATTTCTCTTAAGGCGCTTTGCATTAAACTTGCTTTGTTTTCAAATCTTCTATTGATATGGCTTGTTGACTATGATCTTTGTTCACTTAATTGTTATCTCTTGGTAAATAACGGTTTATTATCAAAGCTTTTATCCAATTTATGCTGTTTTTCTTAAAATCTGTATCCTTGGTATTGGGAAACTCCTATGAATTGTTTTCTTTATTGATTTCTGGCTCTTGTATTGAACGGTGTGTCTAATGCATTGCCTTGTATGTTGTAT
Organism: Condylostoma magnum; assembly: GCA_920105805.1. NCBI lineage: Eukaryota > Ciliophora > Heterotrichea > Heterotrichida > Condylostomatidae > Condylostoma > Condylostoma magnum. The sequence goes on from CAKKTI010000022.1 coordinate 69,587, forward strand.
TTAGTGTCTAGAATATTGTTTACTTATTTCACTCTAGTTGGGCTTTTATCTTTGTAGTAGTCTACTACTTCTTATTAATCCTATACGAGATTTTCTTTAACTCCTTTGAATAATCTGATAAGATTCTCAAATATAACATTTGCACGCTTTCTTAGAGTATTATGTGTTTATTCTAGTATTTCATATATTATCTAGTCTATTTGCTTCAAATTATAGTTTAATAGTATATCTGATAATTTGTCTTAGCTTATCATGTATCGCATTAACGGTAATTATTTAAGTTAGCTTACAAATCATTTTGACTTATCCTTCTTATTAGGATAAATTTCCTAAAATATAGTTATAATTTCCTAATCACTTAAAGAGAAAAAAGGGTATACATCTTTTTCATATTAATTCGAAGCTGCTTTGTTATCTATTTCTGTTGTAAATAATTTTCACCCTACTAAAGATTTTCTGCTACTCTTACGCTATTCTAACATTATCCGCTTATGCGTGAATCCTTTAGCCATTTCACCCAGCTCTTAGTTTACATTAACAAATGTGTTTATAATTCAATCAGATAACTCGGATAATTCTTATATATGATAAAAATAAAACATGAAATTGCTACAAAAGTTCAGGAGACTTGAATACTACTTTAATATTAAAGCCTCACTTACAGTGTTGTCTTATTTAGATTAAATTTCTGTACAAATATCCACTTTTTCTATCAAAACGTTTAAACTTTAAGCTTATCTTGAATTTCTACGAGTAAGTTTTTTGTTTTAATACACTAAATTTTCATATTCTTATCTTAAATCTGCTTTTTACTAGTTTTTTACAATAAGTTTTTAGCTTAGATCTTGATAGTAATTAGAAAGCCTTAACTCCTTTAATTATAATTCCTAAAAGCTAAAAATAATCTAATCAAATGCTTCCTTATCAAAATTTGTGTACATGTTTAATTTTTCCTCTCCAATAAAGCTTAAAATTTCTCTTATTTTACCTTAATACTTGTCTATTATATCTTTCTACTACTATTGAATACTTTACTATTCCTGTATTTACCTAGAAAGCCTTTAAATCTCTTCCTAATTAGATCTTTTTATCTTGAATTATTCCTGACTATCAATTTTATTTTTACTTACATCAGATACAATTTTCTCTAATTATTACTCGTTTCATTATTATTCAATCTTTTTCTACTTTAACATAATTTGGCACTCTGCCCTTCCTTCCTCCATTGTTTTCCTTAGTCCATTTAGCTCATTTTGCATAATGATTAAATTATTTTTGGCAGCGAGCTTAGCCGACTGAACACTCTCTACTTTCTTAGTAATTCTTCTATGTAATTACCTAATCTCCCCAACTCTTTCCCTCATTATCATTGCTCCTTTTCTCTCTTTCATTTTCATACTTTCTAATTACTGTATATATTCCTACTCATCCTCCGTTTTCTGTATTGTTTACTATATTTTACTGTTCAAATTTATCAACTTTTGTCTAAGTCCAAGCTCTGAGTCGTATCTTGCAGAATAAGTTCAATTTACAGATGATAAATGCAACTAAGAGTCTGTATTGCTTGTAGTAAGTGCTGATCTGCTTTAGACTTATAAATATCTGTGACTGTCCTATACTTACTACAAAATCATTAATTTTTGCTTGTTTTGATTGAGTAATTAATTGTATCTTTATTTCAAATTTAAATTATCAGGTTTGCCATGATTTGAATCTTAATGCTACTCTGCTAGTCCATGCTCAACTTCATACAGTACATTTTTCTTCTCTAACTAAAGAATCCTTTCCCTTTAGTCCGCTAATTCCTGTACTTTTTGCAATCTGTAGTCTAAGTCCTCGTTTGAACTATCAAATTCCATATAACTTAATTACATATTAACTACTCTAGTATAAGGGCTCCAGTGTGAAAATAGCCGCATGACACTTACTTCACGTTTTGCAGATTAACCTTCTTAGGCCTCATTTGATCTTTGTCCCCTTATAACAATCCTAGCTATTCATAGAAATTAAATCCCCACATATACAGATCACCTGTAGTTGTAATTGCAGCAGCATGTCTGCAACCAGCGTTGATTGCCTCAACCTCCCTAAGAGCCTTAATAACCTAAAACTCACACAAATTCTCATCATCTCCGTGTCCAAGCCTCCCATTCGTCCCTTTCCCAGTCGACCAAACCCTCCCTTGGTAATCCAAGACCAATGTATAGCAATCCCCGCACTGCACCTACTAAGCCATGTTAAACTCCCCAAACTCCTTAGACTGGTAACACTCGCAATAATCCTCACACTCAAACCCTAATTACCCTTCCTAGCCCAATCCTGATAGATACAAACTTCCGTCTAGCGTAACAGTAGCAGAGTGGTTAACACCTAAAGCTAAATGAACAACTTTCTCGGGTAAGTGAATCCTTACAGGACTCAGCTGACTTTTCCTGGTGTTCATAAACAAACGGGCATCTGGGTTACAGCCTCACATAAACAGCTGGCCTTGGCCAATTGCTCCGGAATGTGAGTGGCCGCACTGTATAAAATCTATCTTTACCTATGCCAGAGCTGATAAAAGCTTCGGGGATAAAATATCATCAGTATCGCCATGGCCTAGTTGGCCATCGTCTCCGTATCCTCATGTAAATACTTTATTATCTGTAGTCAGGGCTATTGAATGCTACCATCCACATGCAATTTAGGCCACGCTTGGTAGTTATTGCACTTGTTTCGGTAGAAATTAGTTATCGTTGGTACCGTGGCCCAGTTGGCCAAATATACCGCGGCCCCATGTAAGAAGTTCGTTGTTTTTTGTTATCAGGGCAGAGTGGTGATACCCGCATTCTACACTAACTGCTTATATTTGCTGGTTTTTAAGTATTTGCAGGGGAGTGTCAATACTGCCTTCGTCTCCATTGCCACAGCGTCCGTCTTTACCTGATCCCCAGAAAAATGTAAGTAAATTGGACTCTCGAGGGGATCTATCAGGCATTTTTTCTGTTTTATACACGATTTAAGGCTTTCCCAGATCAAATTCATCAAAGATTTTTTAGGATTCTTGGAAGGAAATTTCTAGGTTTTCTAGTATTTGTTCATACTGTTTTTTCAGGCTCCCCAGACATTCTTGCTTTTCCTGTATATTATTAGGATTCAACTCGTCATAATGGGACTCTATTAGTTCCAAAGCTTCCATGTTTCTTCTTTCTATGAACTCATTTGCCTCACTGTATCGTTCTTTTATTTATTATACAACCTACTTAAACAGTTTATCCTGGGGAATTTCTTATTAACTCATCATTTCTTCCATAATTCCCCCAAAATCGATTTATATGTCTTGAAAAACCATGTTTCTATCTATCAATTCTACTACATTGGCTGGTAAATTATCATCTATTTAAAATAAGTATGATATTTTGTCAAAGGAGTCTGGTAGTAGTTCACCTGCCATTTTTTCAACTGCTAGTATATACTCTTATTACAGTCTTTACAAATCTTAGGTATAATGACTTGCTAGTTATTTACTTTACTAAACCCATTCGGTTTACAGTGCTTCCGAGGATGCTAGTGTGTCTATATTAAACAATAGATTTTCAAAAAAGTTTGCTTCTTTATTAAATGGTGGAGGTTATTATTCATTTATAAACGAATCATTTTACTGCTTATTTTACGTATTCTATTGCATTGAAGTTTCTAATTATTTTCTCTTAGTTTTCTCAATTTACAACTGTTGTACTAGTTACTTAACATCCTCACTCTACTAAGCCATTGGCGAATCATTAGACAACTTTTACAATTTTACCTGCAAATCAGAATTAAATGAATTTGCCCCAACTAACTCACTTTATGTTTTCCTTAACTCCTCCTTCAACTACCTTATTTCCTACCTGTACTACAATAAAGTAGCGGCTTCATTATATGTTTCATTTAATTTCGGGGCATTATGTACAATTTTTGCCCGTGTAGCGAATCTAAGAGTAGATAAGGTTTAGTGAAAGTTCATTGATGCTGGGGAAATGGTGCATATGATAGAAGTTAATGAGTTTCCTCCTAAAGCTTATGAGAGGATTCGAGTAAGTTTAGAGTCTCTGTACGGAATATGCTTACTTTTCCCTTCGGCTAGTTTGTTAATAACATTCGCCAGTACAAAAAGTGATTTATTAATATGCCCAGTTTCTCCCATTTAGTCCGGTTGTCTTACTTCAAACTCATTCAAACGTTCACTTCCAGCTAAGTCTACTAGATACAGACATCCGTATAGCATCCTTCCATTTCCTTGGTTCTAGGAGGTTTCTATAAATACCTTAAAAATTGTATGAGATCTACTGGAATGCTCATGAATACTAGTCTCCCTGTACATTCTATGCTCTTCTCCGTAGTTCATAAGCATAATGACATGCTCAAAGGTTCATACTTACTAAGCCTTTAAATTCTCTATAGAAACTCCAGTCTGAGGGTTTTCTTTGATTTTCAGGTTCAATGCTTCTGGGTTTAGTAGATCATTGATTGATTCATTGTATATTTCAAGATAAGAGATCCATATGTTCCTGATTTCCTTTGAATCTGAGTTTAATTATTAAAATATATCACGGATTGCTACAGGTAATATACCAGGAAGTTCAGGAGTGCCAAGCATTGTATAAGTTTTGCCGGATGTGGTTTGCCCGTACATGAATATAGTACTGTTATACCCCCTGAGCACCTAATGTACTATCTGCGAGCATATTTCCTAGTAAATTTCCTAAGTAGTTGAATCTGATCCATATACATGATCAAAAGTAAAGGTCTAAGGCCCTAACGTCTCTGCATATCTTCTCCTAATATCTCTTTCCTTAAGAGCTGTTAATGGTATTTGAGAGATATCGCTGAATTATGGCAATTGATAAGGATTTTATGTAGTGAAAACAGTACTAGAGGCCTCATCAACCTCCCATATTTCTTAGTCCTCATAAGGCTGTAGCAAAGGTCTCATTCTTACACAGACTTATATTGCCTGTCTTTTGTTTTTCATAAGAAATTAATGGTTAAGTGATATTATAATTACTACAGTCCTATAGATACCCAATTAGAAAAATACTCTGCTTCCTCATCCGCCTCTTCCTCAAACGCCGTATCTGCTAGTTTTAATTACTCAAATTACTCCTATAAGTGATCCTGCCCTAAATTAAACCTTCAATAAGTTTCTCCGTCCACAGGACTCCTGAACCCCAAGGCTTATAGCAAGTCTTAAAACGATTTATCAAAATAGTACTCAAAATCCTGCTTTGATAAAGGAACTAAAGCAAATTCGGAAAATTCGACTTAACTGCAGAATTGAGAGTAATCCTGTACAATATCCGCAAGTTTTTCAATTACTTTGTCTCTGTTGAACTTATTAAAGGCTTAGGGAGCTGTGTCCTTTATAGTGAATTGTTTTTCACATCAGTGCAGATCATCTAAGTTTTTCATTGCCCGTTCTTATCCCAGTTCAGGTTGCAGGAGTTTCAGACGCTGTTTTATTTGCTTCTTTGATCTTGCTGGGAAACAAGGCTGTAGAATCTCAGCAGGGTTGTCTCCGATTTAGCACTGTAAAAATTGATTGATTAAATTCAGATCTTCTATTCGCGTCCATGTTGACTTGTTTTTTACATATTCCTCCTCATCTTCTACAAACTCCTGTAAATCTGACTGTTAAATTGTCTTTATATCTGGAAGATCGTATTCATAGTTAGATAAAATACTGTTTTTAGTTGCCCTGTTTTTAAATCTAAACAAACATTCTACAAACATCAGTGAGTTTTCCTTGCACAGTCTAAAGAATTTACTAAGGATCTTTTATATGATGTTTCTTAAGTCTTGGAAGTCTGATCTGTATTAGCTCTGCTTTAAAAATTGCTCAAAAATTTACAGAAAATCAATCTAGAAGAAAATTCACTCGGCTTAGCATTGGTCGACTATTCGTGTAAAGTATCTAAGTAGTGAATCCTTTACTCTTACACTTTTGCATAGTAGCAAAGCGTGCTTTTTAGCTACATCATAATCAGCTATAGAACTTAATTCTATCAAAAAGTTTAATTACCTTTCTTAATAAGCCGTTTCATCATCTGAGTTTTGTTCTTTTGAAATTCTATCGGTTCTAACTGTTAAAGCTTTTCCTTTAGAGAAAGATTCTAGTAGTGTGAATACAATATCAGTGAATTCTACGATTTCTTCAAGAAAGTCAATTGAGTTTAGTCCTATTTTTCAGTAATCGAAGGATTTTCTGCATATTTTTGACATGTCGTGGTAAAATACGTTTTATAGTAAAATTTAAGAGTTTCTTCGGGTAGTTTCACTAGTTGAAAGAGACATTTGTTTTACTATATTTAAAAACTCATAACAACATTTCAATGCAGCGTGGTATAATTTAGTATCGAATTCCTTTTTGGCCTATTTTCTCAATTCATATATAAAAATTTTGTATATTAGCTCAAAATTCTGGATTTTTAATGATTCCGTAATAAAACTGATATCTATATCTTTACCTTGCTACGATAATCTAGCATATTTCAGTACATATGTTTACAATAGTAAAAAATACATTTTATCATCATCATGCAGCTTATCTGAATCTTTTTACACCTCAGTAAACACACATTCAATCAAAGGACAATAAGCACTTTCAACCACTTCTTCTGTAAACTTTTTAAGTTTTTCTAATAAAACACGATCAAAGGACTATAATTTCTTTTATAAGCTTTGACTATTTTTATGCATAGCTGGTCTTACAGGCAGCATTTACTTAGGAGGCCTGTTTGGCTGTATTTAATTAGGCCTGGATTAAATCATATTAGTATTCCCAATCATTCCAGTAGTTTTGTAAAAACCTCCAAATTTACTATGACGAGTCATTGTTATATGATTCCTCTTTAATGGTGTTAAATTTTCCTTTTACTCCTATCAAAAACCTTCAGGATCAGTAAACTCAAAAATATAATGGAAGATTTCTAAGAAGCATAAATTCAACTTTTTTATCGATGGACTTGAAAAATCATGGCAAAGATATACTAAAGCTTCTAAGACAGTCTCATCTGCTAGTATATGCAAAAACCTTCTTTATAGGTCTTGGTACCCATCAGATCTTACTTCATATACTAAGAATTTTTGGTTGTTTTTCATAGTGATGGCTCTTTGGTCAGGAACTGCTAGTAAATTTCTAAACAAAAACACGATTAACTCAAGCATTTAATCATGTTGTTCATTTCTTAGACTTGGGTCTTTAGTGATACAATCGGCTAGATGTTATACTAGAATTTTTATAGAGTCTGACTGTGTTATAAAACTAAGTTTGTACTTTTAAAGCTAAGATATATACACGCTGTACTTCAAATGATCTTTTTTAGGCATTTCAGTTAGAGTGACTAGTAAAATTAGACAATAAAACGCTGCTTATCTGTCTTCAGGGTAAGATATGAGAAGTTTTATTAGATCACTCTGTAATATGTTCCATTCTCCTAGTTCCAGCCTTTTTAACGTAGTGTCTTAGTTCTCATTTCTTATTTGTCTGTATAGTTCTTTCATTAGATCAATACACAGTTCACTTTTGACATAGGTTTCTACCATTCCTACTGTTTTAGTTTGTCCTAGATTTTGTACAATGAACAGTAAATCTGTTACTTCCGATGCATTTAATTACTCTTCTATTTCTTCTTCTAAGTATTCCTCTTCACTTTATTCTAAATCAATTACTTCGTTGTCTGATTCCATTTCCCGCCTTTAATGTAAAAATTATATATGTTAATTTGTTAATGAGAGGAATTAAATAGGGTTTTATATGAAATGGATTGATAGTTATCATACCACACAAACAAGATGATTTTTAATACTAATTATTACCCATTCAAGTTTTTCATATACCAATACAATACGCTAATAAAACACAACTAGAAATATTTAATAATGTCATTTTACCATTCGACATATTCCCCAAGAGGCATGAGCCCTCACACTCCATCTCATTTATCCTCTCTATCATTTGAAACTTCTCATCTACAGCAACAATACAACTAAAAAGAGTTAGAAATATAAAGAAACAGATACGGCTCAGAGCTATTATATGAATAACAGCTCAGATATGAAGAAAGATAGAACATTGAGGCTGAGTCTCGCCTATAATCAGACGAGAGGAACCTTATTTACCAAATCCAACGATAGCAGGATATCAATGAAGACCTTACTATTGAGCTTAATAGATAAAATTAACAGTTTTAATAAGATTTTCAGCAATTAGACTTTTAGTTGTAAGAACTAGAAAAAGGGATATCTGATACAAATGAGCAAGGAACTTAGCTTATTATAAAGGAAAGGGAATGAAATTAACATCAATAAGGAAAAATGAGCCAAGATTTCAAAGGAATGTTAGATTTAATTTAAAAATAGGAAGAAGAGGAAGCTGAGAACCTGTAAAGTAGGATAATTTAAACCTAGTAGAAAACTGCAGATTTGGAAAAGTAAATCGTTGAAATGTAAGATTAAATGAGAAAGCATAGTTATTAATTACAACAGGAGCAAAATGACCTAAATAATCAAATTGGCTAGTTAAAAGGAAAAATCGGCAAAGATAAAGAAATTATATAGAAAGTGTACTAAGAAAGTAGTACTATTAGGGATAAAAATCTTAGAAAGGCTAATAGTCTTAGTGAGCATTTAAATCTACTAGAAACTTTGAATACACAGAAAAGAAAGATGTTTCCTACATATAAACGGCTTACTGAGATATACTATGGAAGAGTTCCAATTTCAAGTCCCTCCAAGAAGCGGGTTCGCCGCAAGAATTAGTTAACATTTCCCAAATAACGTTATTAAAATGGATTATTCAACGAATACAAGGTATTTTACCCAATTTTCTCCTAAATTCCAAGAAAACACCTCTTGAACTGCAATTAACACTTAACTATAGGAAATAGGTGCAAACTAAGTAAAACTTTCATGCGTGTATCAAGGAAAAGAACTACCAGATATAGAATCAGCAGCTAGTGTAATTCAAGAGTTAATAAACCGCTAAAAGGGCCAAAGCTCAATATAAAAAGCAAAATCGTTAAGTAATTTGCCCCAACCCTGTATTCAATAAAGCAAGTTGACTTAACAGGATAAAAAATGCATTTCAAGTGGAAGCAGAGTTGAAGTATTTTAACTTTTAATGAAAAGACCTCCAAGACAAGCAGATTAAAGAACTCTTTTCCTAATTGATGAGCTTATTAGTGTAAATTAACTACCCTTACTACATAGAATCTAAACGGAATTAAAAGCTAAAAGTTAGGAGTAAATAGTGCCGATTATACAGTCTATGAAAAACGTTGTTGATACTATACCAAGCTTAGACTAATTTGTGAATGAACTTGTACTGGAGTTGTTCCCAGATACAGACCGTCCTAGTTACCAACTACTGCCTTAAATTGTACCAGCTATTCAAAATTTTAAAAAGATGCTTGAATAACATGATAACTTCATAGCTTCTTTAAGCCAGTGTTTTAATATACAGCCGGAATAACTCGGAGAGTTTATAGCTGAAAAGATCAAAGGAGTCAGGCACTTTGAACAGTTGTTCTAAATACAGCAAAGTGAAGATTTAATAGCAGTTATCGATGATCTTTTCAACTTTGTGCATGAGATGAGGGAAGTGATGAATGTTATAAGGTAAAAAATGCGAATAGGTAAGAATAAAAGTACGAAGGAGGTTATAAGAATACTAAATGAAACATTGTAGGTAATAACAAAATCATAAAGTTCATTTTTCTTAATAAATTCAAATTTAAAAAATGACAACTTACCTTACTTTACAGCCTTCTAAAGAGATTATTTTTGAAGTAATACCAGGGGCTTCTTCTACTTCCTTGATAAGTTTGACTAATAACAAGGAAACTTTTCTAGCTTTTAAGGTGAAAACCACTGCTCCTAAAAACTATATTGTAAGACCCAATCAAGGTGTAATAAAGCCTTACGAAAGTGTTGATGTATCTATAATCTTAAACCTAGAGAAAACCGTTGATGATAAAGACCACAAATTCTAAATATTAGCCGCTCCAACTTAACTACAGGAAAATTGCGGGGTTGATGATTTAGTATCTTTTTGGGCCTAATAACCCAGAAAGGATGCTCAGAGTTATAAATTGGGTGTTTTAAGGGAGCTGCCCAAGGAGAATTAGTAAGACTGCTATTAGAAGGTATATGAGTAGTAAAATTTTAAAACATTCGCGCCTTTTGTGTAAGAAGAGGAGGAAGAGTTTGAGGAGATTGAGGAGTAGAGTAAAAGTAATGGGCTATATAAAGTTGCTGCTATTGGAATTGGACTGATTTTCGGATTCACAGCTGCAATGGCTATAAATTCTTAGATTGTAATGCTTTTCTATTAAAATTTATTGGTTTTGTTAATTTTGTAAATCTGTTTTATATTGATAAATGGACAAACAAAGTATTTAACCTAAGCGAAGAAACAGTGGAGCAAGCTCTAACTCCATACACTCCAGTAAAAGTATTTACAAGTACTAAAGACAGACAAGTATTCACCAAACAGCCTAAGCTATGGTCAGAGATATCATACAGAATTTTCCAGATAGGGAAAAGCCTGCAATTGCCAAATTAACTTAAAAGGTGTATAAAATATAGAAGTAGTTACTACGAGATAAAGTAAATGCTATATATGAGGTATTAGCTAATCCTTATATACGTAGAAAATTTACTTCTATCATAACCTAAGAAAAATAAGATGAATTATAAAAGCAATAGTAGTGGCAACTTACCAGATATTAAATATAATCTGGAAAAATAATGAATTAGTAAGAAGAAACAGAGCCTTTGAAGCAATCAATAAAAAAGTTCTAAAATTATGTTAATAAACTCACCTTGATGTATAGAAAAGCTTAGATTTAGTATTATCCTAATGATTTATACAGAACTTTCCAAACTCTTCTTTGATGGAATTTTGAACATGGGTTAAAAAGAATGCTTGAAAGTCCCTTTATTGAAAATAGAATACATGGGTTAAAGTATATTATCTATCAGTGTAATAGATACCTATTAAATCTGAGTAATAAGCTTCCGCAGTAGTTTAGTGATTAATTCTATACCATTCTTTTGAAATAAGTAAGAGGAAGATATTTATAAAATGTACAGCAATTGATTTTATAAGTTTTCGCCTCACTTGTCTGTATAAAACAATACAGAAAATAACTAATAGAATCGCTTGATTACCTTATGTACATTTATTCAAAAGGAAAAATATTTAATCAAAACTTACAGTATTTTGTACAACTTTTTGGTAATTTTGTAATATTTGATTCAAAAGACAGTTTAAAAACTGATTTAGTGGATTTTTTCATACAGCTGATTGATAATACTGCCTTTTACTAATAATCAGCATTACAAATTTTAACAGAAGAAGCTCCCTTACTTATTTAACAATACTCTCCTATAGAAATCGAGGAAAATTTTGAGGATTGCGAAGGTACATCAATACTAACAGCGTAGACAATCAGAAGAAGACAAACGAGAAAAACTACTATAGCATCAGCTACCTCTATCAGAAGATTCGGTACAAAGTCAAGCCAAGGAAGTCAAGGGAAAATAATGAGTCTAAAATCCTAATAAATCTCTCAATTTGATCAATAACAACGATTAGTCTTGTTAAAATAAATGAGAAGAGACTTTCTACTGATGGATGTTAAGCACAATAGGGAAAAATTGGCTCAAATTAACTAATACGACGAGCTTTAAGAGTAATAAGTGAAAAAAATAGCAGTACAAGCATTCCATCGTCTCTTTTTACCGATATTCGAGCAAAGTTTTTTTGACTAAGACGTGTAAAAGACTAAAGACTACTATACGACTATACTAGAAAAGAATTTATTAGAATGAATGTTGAACCATAAAGAAATGTAAATTGATAATTCTATAATAAAGCAACATTTTTCATAGATTTTCACAAATTTTGTATCTATGACAACTCCGTAGCATTTCTTCTAAAAATAAAGAGTTATTAATATTCTACGAAATCTCTAAATCTTCTCAATCATCAAAAGATGGGCTAATGATAAAGATTTACTTGTATGTTCAAACTCCGCATGAATTTTTAATACACTGTGTGTTAAGAGCCTTGTGTCTCCATTAGAGCTAAACAAAAACGGAACAATAAAGGAAATGTTCATGCTTTATATTAGATTGTACTCATACCCTCAAGTAAATCAACAAAGGGAATTTATGGATATGTATGATTTCTAAAGCTATAGTGATTATTTAGTGAATATACTAAAAGAGCCAAGAAGAATACAGAATCTTATTTTTGCTACGTTTATTTATCTAAGTACTAATGATGATCCTGATATAATAAAAGCCTTGAGTAAAAATGTTGATCCAGATGTAGATAAGCCAGTAGAAGAAAACGCTTTATTTGGTCTAATGGAACTACTAAAGAATAATGTAAAACAAATGAAACTTTTCTTATAAATTCTCGTATAATTTACTATTTCAGAGGATGATATTTTCCAGTAGAATGGAATTTGGTATCTAAAGCAAATCATTATCAATAATTAACTAACAAAATTAGTAAAAGAGTCCAATATGGACATACTTCAAGTATTCATTGCTGGCAGTGTCTGTGAATCCGAGGCCATCTAGCTTGAATGTATAAGTGTTTTAACTTATTTGGCTATTGAAAAAATAGCATATAGGGAAAAAGATGATCTACTTTTACAAGCCTTTGTGTATTTAGCATCTGTTCAATTTTCAAGAGTGAGAGGACTGGCATATAATGGACTTGCAATTTTAGCATAACATGGAGAATATGCATAATAATGACTGATACAATAGGAAAATATAGATAATTATCTATAAAATGCGACAATTTAGTTAAAATAACATAGACATGAATTCATTTCTAATAATTACAAAAGAGATACAGTAGCTGAATATGTAGGAATTAATGCACTTTTGAACCTATCAAGATCTGCTACTCTAGAAAATCAATTCTAAGTCAGTGAGTACATTTTAGTTGTATTAGAAACTATAATTGCCCAAAACTAACTAAATGTACAATAAAATATGAATGAAATTGGGTGTTTTTAAACTATTAGAGCACTTATGTATTCCAAAGCTAGTAGTTTAAGATAAGGATGTGTTCTTGTGTTTTTGGATAAAATTAACAAAAACTCATTATTTAGACAGTAGTAGCTATTGCTGAATGTAAAGGTAATACCATGGTGTTTACATGAATTAACCTACTGTCCTGATAATCAGCCTTGCTTTAGAATTTTAGACTTGATTTGGGATATTTTAAAAATAAGAAATTTAGTATTCAGTTAAGAAGAGTATAGCATAAGGTAGTAGTTTTGATAATTATTAGACTAGTTCTAAGATGATAAAGAAGTGTTTGAAAGGTTGATTTAGTGTTTACTTATAATGTTTTTAAATAAGAAAAATTTAATGATTTCAGTGAATTAAGATGTTATGAAATACTTTAAGTGGTGTATTAGGAACTTTTAGTCAATTACACCTAAGACGTAGAAGGTATTAAGCAAGTATTTAACATCGACGTGTAGTTTGCCTTAGATACAAAATTTTATGTTAAAAAATGTTGAATTAACCTACTAAATCTTAAAGGAGTTTTTGAATAGTTAAGATTATGAGGTACTTTTTAATATATGAAAATGTACCTCAGTTTTTACAAAAACTCGTAATTTTTCAGTGTATTTAATACAGGAAAAATTTACACTGATATTACTAAAGGAATACAATACACTAAAATTTGAGGAAATTCATGCTTATTTGATCACATTGAAAAATATTATACTGTATTCACAAAATGAGTAATTTATAGAAGAGCTTTTTAGATCCCAAAGCTTTAAGTTTGTAATAGAACTTGTAAACTCAAATGATTGTCATAGTTTATACGAAAGTTTTGCAAAATTGATAAATATTATGCTGCTAAACCGAAAAATAGCGTAAAGATTAATATAAGACAATGATCTAAAGCTTTAGAATAATATTATTATAAACCTGATGATAAAGATGCTTAGACATAAGTGTTAATCAAGATGTGAGGATTAATCAAAGATAAGTTACTGTTTTACTCTTAATTGCTACATATTCTCATAATTTGGATTGAAATTTTATGTATTTGAAAACATTAATTTGATTATAAGATTAGGGCTTTAGCATAACTTAATATAGTCTTTAAATATTGGATATAAAGCAATAAAGTACTTTAAGAAAGCATGTTATTCTTTATTAAATAGAAGACAAGCTATAGAGTTTACTGAAGAGTTATTGTAAAGTATCAGTGATTATTTAGTCTTGAGTTACACTTATCTAAATGAGTGTGGGGATTAACTAGCTGTGATGTTCTTGAATCATTTAGGGGATATTTAAATACTCCTCACATAGTAAAAAATAGATTAAGTATTAAAACAATTACTAGGAAATTTGTACTTTCATACGATTTTAACTGCTAATAAAACTTAAAATTTCAACGTGCTAAACAGCTCAATACAAGGAATTATTGATATAATAGACAATGAAGCTTATCAAGCTTAACATCCTATGGCAATATGATGCCTGAAGTAACTTTTCCAATAATGCCGGCTGTATTCGTAAAGTGATTAATTTTCCTTAATTTTTGGGGATTTTAAGGTAATCAAATAGCTCTCATCTAAAATATACAAATAAGATTCTGAAATTTAACATAATATTTTAGTATGTCTTGGTAACTTGTTTTTTAATCAGACAATGAAATAGCAGTTCTTAGAACAAGAAATTTTACAGTTTATTATTGAAAAAATCGGTAAAAAGTCATTTTCTTAGTCTAGAAGAGGAATTGATGACTAGTTAAAAGTACTCAATGCTTTTGGGTTTTTTCTTTAAAAACTAATCATAGATAATCCTACAGTTCTAGTTAACATAGAATAATAATATAATATAAGTGATCTGATATACAAGACATTGTATTTTGTATCCACAAGAAACAGTCAAATATTCTCACAGATTAAAAAACAGTTTTTAAGATTATTGATAAGCTTGCTTGATGATGATTAAGTAAGATAATTCTGTTGTGATAAAATTGATTGACTATCACTGATGCAAATATTGAACAGTATTTCATCATCAAGAGATAAAACATAGTTAATTTAAGTTGAAATTGATAATTGTATTGCAAAAACTTATGAAAAGATATTTGTAGATAAAACATAGATGAAAACTGAAGGTTTTCAGTTGTTTTCTTAGTTTATTAATGATATTATATAGCTGTATAAGGATTATACTTACTTGAATACTATTGAAGTTAATACCTAGTAAATGATTATAGATACTTTATACAACGTTTCCCTTTATTGCTATGGTTAGATAAATCCTAAAATGAAGGAAACAGTTGAAAATTTCCTGTAAAAACTTAACGAAATGAGTATAATTGATCAAATTTTGTTCTTTGAGAGTAGTAATATACCAGAAATAAGAGAAAAGGCAACATTAATACTAGATTCTATAGTAATTTTTTAGACATATGTTTTCTTTTATAAAATATGTAAAGTTCCCTAATATCAAACTTACCTTTACCAAAATTAATCAAAATGAGAAGCTTAGGAGTTGATATAAATGCAAATTCCTCCTAATAAGAAGTAAAATTACGTTAACAAATACAGCAGTTAAATAACTAATAGAAATTTTTAAGAAGTACAAGTCTTGACATAAGCTTCATGAATTATCAATAAGACTACAAAGTACTAAACCTAGCCAAGCGTATGTAAAGGATAAAACTCAAATAAGCAAAAGCTGGTATAAAATTAGGCTGTAAAAGAATACTGAGAAATGGAAAAAAATAACTAAGATCAATACAGGATAAAGACTTAAAGGAACTATTAGAGTAATAATTAAAAGATGAGAGAGATTTAATGCAAAGAAGATAAAAAATAGAAATGTTCAAATTGGCGAATTCTAGGTACAAAATGGCTAAATTTATAAAACAGGCTAAGGATTCAAGTAGAATTTAATTATCATTTACGCTTTCCAAAAGCTCTGTGCATTTTTGTTTCATGTTCAATTTCTGAAAAGAAATCATTTGAGTTAATTTGAACCTTTTTTCGTGTATTAAGCGGCCTTCTAGTAGGTAACTTTTTTCCTTTTATTGGTTGTTTTCTTTCTTCTTACTTTTATTAGATCGATTCCTCCTTTAATTAAACAATAGGCTTTTCTATTTGTCTTAATTCGAGAGTTTCTTTGCTTATAGTCTTTTATTTCAACTATAGCTAATTCTATAGTGAAATATGCTATACTAAATCACATAATGGCCTTTCTGTTAATTAGAATGCTGAGTTATCAATACTAACTATTTTCTAGCATTCCTGATACTAAAGTTCCATTTGTGGCTTTATCACTGTATTAAACATCTATTTGTCTGCATTAACTACCACTTTCCTTTCCTATTTTTAATCAATTGCTTATACGGTGTGTTTATTACTCTTTTTAAAGTGTTCTTCTTTAAATTCAACAACAGGGCTAGTTTATTATACTCTTTTTCCAACCTTTTACTCTAAAATGTATATATTTCACTACTACGACTGTTATTCCAGCTCTTTAGTTAAAGGTAACACAAAATCTAATGAATCCCTGAAAATTTCAAGCTTAGGAGCATCAAATTACTAATACTAACTCTAAGTCTTAATATTTCTCTATGTAGATTGATTACTCTTACTAACACTTGATAAATCCCAGTCTTTACTTACTACTTTATTCTGATTGTATCTTACATTATAATCCACTTATTTCTTATACGACTTAAAATCATCCCATAACTTCTCTAACTATGCCTTTAGCTTATGATTTTCCTATATAAGCTGCTTATTTTGTTCATTATAATCAATACTGCCAGCTAAGCTCTACTCCTTTAGCCTTGTATTGACTTCTTTCTGTAAACTAAGTTCTTAGTGCAAGGCTTCATTTTTAAGTTTCACTGTATAAAACTTACTAGTAGATGCCTCAGACTCAGCAATAATGCACCTTTTCCTCAAAGACTCTAATTGCGCCCTTTTTCTTCTTATTTCAATTATCAAGTGTCTTTGATCCTCTCATAAACTGGCCATATCACTTTTAAAGGAACTCGCATCAGAAATTGGACTTGTTTGTTCTAATTGACGTGGGGAGTACTATGCAGTGCCGTAGTTTTCCATTTATTTGGAAAATTTTAAAGATAAATGGAACAACCAGACGTTTCTAGGATATTGTATTTGAGAAGTTTTGAATTATCTTAAAAGCAGTTAATTCAAATGGAGTATTTAGACAAGAGTAATTAATAAGCTCGTGACAGTCAAGCTGGTTAACCTAACTACAGATTATTTAAAGCTTATTATAAACCTTTGGTAGCTCAGAATATGAGTATATAGTTTTCTGTATAGTCCAAGGCTATTAAAGATTTTGAAATTATTTAAATTCCTTAAAGTGACAATCCAGTTTTGAATAGGTTAGTGGAATCACCAGAAGCAATGTCACCTTAGGGATTTGAAGGGGATTTAGAGAGTTAGGTGGATATTAAAATAGAGTAAACTAGAATAGAAACTCCGAAACAAAAGGCAGGGATTAAAATAGATTTAAATGCAGTTTAGGAATTTGAAAATTTAATGGAAGATTAATAAAGGTTAATTGATATACAGCAGAGCTAAAATGATCAGGGCTTATTGCTGTATGAGAATAATAGTGATAAGAAAGATGCTGATGATAGTTAAATAGAAGAAACAAAAGATGGGAAATTAGATAATGGTGTTGCTTTAGTATAGGATGTTCAGGAGAGTAATAAGAGAGAGTATTAGTAGAATATGTAATAATTAGTAGTTTATCAATAAGGGTAATATTAGAATACAGAAACTAATTAAGAGGGCTTATAAATTACATCTGGTGAAAAGGTGGCTGTGGTAAATCAGGAATAATAAACAGCTGAGTAAGAAGATGAAGAAATGAGTTAAAATGCATAAATTAACCTAGAGTAAGTGAATGAAAGCTCTATATACTAATAAGAAGAGTCTAAGGAATAATCAAAAGTAGTTGAGGAATAATAGAAATTACTGGCAGAGTAATTTAAAATAATGCAGGAATTATAAGAACAGGAAATAGTTCAAGAACAAAAGTTGGAATAATAATTAAGAATAGCTGAAGAATAATAAGAATAAAAATTAGCCGAAGAATAAGAACAAAAGTTAGCTAAAGAATAATAAGAATAAAAATTAGCCGAAGAATAAGAATAAAAATTAGCTAAAGAATAATAAGAATAAAAGTTGGAATAATAATTAAGAATAGCTGAAGAGTAATAACAATAGAAATTATTAGCTGAAGAATAAGAACAAAAGTTAGCTAAAGAATAATAAGAATAAAAATTAGCCGAAGAATAAGAATAAAAATTAGCTAAAGAATAATAAGAACAAAAGCTAGCTAAGGAGCAGCAAGAATAAAAATTAGCCGAAGAATAAGAATAAAAATTAGCCGAAGAATAAGAACAAAAATTAGCTAAAGAATAATAAGAATAAAAATTAGCCGAAGAATAAGAATAAAAATTAGCTAAAGAATAATAAGAACAAAAATTAGCCGAAGAATAAGAATAAAAATTAGCTAAAGAATAATAAGAATAAAAGTTAGCTAAGGAACAACAAGAACAAAAATTAGCCGAAGAATAAGAATATAAGGTAATTATTGACTAACATACTTAAAATCCATCAACTAATCAATTCCAAAACTAACTACAACACTTATAAGTAAATGACCTTGAATCCCAAGAAAAGTAATTACTGAAAAGTCCTTAAATATCTGCAACATCTACCACATAGATACCCTTATCCCTCGAAAAACTTGAAAGAAGTCAAACAAATACTCCAATTCCATCCCTTGTGCTTAGTATAGAATCAAACATTGATTTAAATGCAGTAGCTGATATAAAAACTAGTAGAAGTCAATTACTTCTAAAAGATTCCCCTAAATCACAATAAATCATAAAAGGATATCCTCTAGATCGTTTCCCAGAGGAAATCGATAACTTTTTCATATGCCAATTTTGTTACCTACTAGTACGAGATCCTTTAGAATGCGACAACTGTCAAAACCTCACTTGTTCTTCCTGTTCCAAGCTAGAAAAAGTGTGTCCACATGGATGTGCGGAATTTATAGTAAAAGAGCCTTCAAAATTTGCTAAGATGTTTTATGGAAGAATCAATATAAAATGTAAAAACTATGAATAAGGATGTGAGAGTGTGTCTGATATCGAGTCAATAGAAAAGCATGAAACTGAATGTGAGTATTTACTAATTCAGTGCTAAAATCCAGTATGTAAAAATAATCTTATATGGAAAGACAGAGTTGAAGTGTATGGGTACTCGGCCTGTAGTGATCAGTGCTAAAATGTTATAAAATTTTAGTAAATTGTCAATAACTAATAAGAGACTGATATTTTATAGTCATTTGTTCAATTTTTAGTAAAAGCTAAGGGAAAAGTGGAAAAGTAAGTTTATGATGAATTTTTACCAAGATTATAATAATGTAAGTAAAAGTAAAACTTACTTAAAGATCTCAAAGAGGAAGAAGAGGCTTTAAAGAAAGAATTGGAGTAAAGGAAGAAATCGTATCACCCTGGAAAATGGGGGTTAAACTCGTAATCATGGACATGCTGCTAATCAAGTGATAAGGAAGCCATTGGGTGTAGAGAACTTTAGATTTTTAAATAGATTTTCTTACATATATACTAAAAGTTTGTTTATAATGAAATATTAAATCAGCTCAATTGAAGAAAAATTTACAGAAACACTCCGTTTAGCATACAAAGCGTAAACTGTGCCGGAAACTCTTAAATATCTCAAAGTAACAAGGAATATGTATAGTAAAGATTTTTAGATGAGTGAGAATGATGTGAGGTTGTTTTGGAAGATTTGGTAGAAAAATGAGTACTATATAACAAGAGATCTATCAATTAGCTTGATATTAATTCCTTATACAGTAGTGCCTGTTGATTTTAGTACTCTAGTACAGCTGTTGGTATTAATGAGAAATATTGTAGGTAGTTATCAAGGTACTGAGATGTCTAATGCACTGAATAAGCAAATATACGGAATAGTCAAAGCTTGTGATAAAATATTAGGGCAAGAATTAAGTTAAGAGTATATGGAGTTTTTAAATGGGCCTTAGATATAAATAAAGAACTAATATACTTAATTAATGCAAAGAATTAAGCTTAAAGAGAAAAATTGTGTAAATCTTCTAATAGATATACTAAGCTAGTTTAGATCGATTGACTAATAAATATATTTCATAGAAAATTAGATGCAAGAAATCATATAATTGCTTTCCAGGTACAATTCAAGATACATTTTATAATAACTAAGCTAGTTTTTAAGTCAGATTATCTTCTAAGTGCATTACACAGTGAGTTTAAATGAAAACCAATCGATTATTACTTCCTTATATATGGTTAGGGAAGCTGGGTATATACAAGGAAAGAAGAAACTATTATCAAATGTATTATCTATTCTAGATGTACTAGTTGTAGGTGATATTTTACTAGCCTAGGAACAAATATACATATTTAGAAGACTTTGGGATCTTTTCCCATAATAAAGATAGTTTTTTATAGAGTAAGCAATTGATTTAATAAAGATGATATATGAATAGGGCACTTATGACTGCAAAAATGTGTCAGTCTAAATGTGTGCTTTAATACTAAGTTATCCTGATCTACCAATTCAATTACAAAGAGACTTTGAAGATGATTAAATTCTATAAGACATTTCCAATAATCCTTAATTTATTTTAAACCAGGATCTATTTGAAAGTGATAAATTGATACAAATGTAAAGTTTACGGCCAAACTCATTTTTCCCTCTAAATGCTGTAATTCCTGTAGGAGAGTAATATAAATACACTGTTGAAATCTGTAGGGCTAATTCTATACTAACATGAGGATTTGCTACTATGGACTATGACATATCGTTTTAATTAGAAAACTAAAACTCAGATGAATTTAGTATATTGATACCATTAACAACTGTATAAAGCCATAAAACCCCTGCTAATGGAAGTATTCTTATAAAAGTGCCGGGATTTTATACATTCACCTGAGATAATACAAACTCATGATTTGCTGTAAAAAATGTACGATTTAAGATTTCAGTACTGGAGCCAATGATAAAGAAGTAGAAAAATAGTCATTGTGGTTTTCCTATATAAATTATTAATGATATACAGATCGATCCTAAAATAGACTACTTACATATAGGGATTTATGTATCTGAGTCTATTATATACTCGTATGAAAATTAAGTAGAGGAGTTAGAAATAGACTACTCTTTAACCCTGGCTGATTAAATATCTAATTATATACACGAATTAGATAACTAGATTTTAACTACATATAAAGTACTAGGAATTGTGTCTAAAAAGAAAATTGATTTATAACTACTAGAATAAATAGGAAAAGTAGGGTGAATAAGAGACATAGATGCTATAGCATTATTAATAAATAAAACAATGAACAACTTTGCATAGATTACCATCTTAAAATCAGACAAATACAAGTCTAACGTTATCTTTAAGTCTAAATTTATATTATAAAAGCATGGCCAAATATAAAGTTTTGATAATGTAAGCTTAATTGAGTATTTAACTAATATATTAAGTCTAATTGGCCCTTCGACTGTTGTTTTAATCGGTAATTTTGACGAAATCAATATTGAAATTGAACTCAACCAAACAGTTTCTGCTTACACTTTCGACAATACAGTATTTGCATATCATAATAACCCCACTCAACTATGCATAGAAGCCTCAAAAGACTTTTTTAAAATTTACGATATATATAAATCAATTATTTAAAAAATGGATGAAGAGCCTTAGGGGAATAGCCAAAATGGTAGAAAGTTATTTGCAAGGAATTGCTAGCAGTGCCATTAAATCAATAACGACAGAAGAGGTATAGGACCTAATTTAACTAGAATATGGAACAGACCAATAGCATCTTTGCCCAATTATTCCTATTCTAACGCTTTATCAGAGAGAAAGCAGGAAACTTGGAATTTACAGAATCTTCACTTGTATCTTACAGCACCTTAGAAATTTGCACCTGGGTCTAAAATGTATATTATAGGAGTAAAAAATCAGAAGGATAGGGAAGATATAATACAGTTTTTATTTGAAAGTAGATAATAAAATGATGATATTTAAGCAAGTCTTTATTAAAAAATCATATATTAATCAGCTTTAACACTGTTATCACGCGTCGAGGCTGATAACTCACCAAAATTTTTGTGCTTTATAGGCTCTATATTAAATTGGACATTTTTAAGCGTCACTTACATCAAGTCGGATACTCTTTGATTGTATTTCTTCATATCAACTTGTTATACTATAGTGGAATTAGCTATTTACTGCTCTAGTTCACTTACTCTTTTATTTAAAACTTGAATTTCATTGACTTACCTCAGTTATTGGAATCTGATTTTACCCAATTACTCAGATCGTTAGTTTTTTTGTTATTCTAAAATTAAGAAATTCTCCTAACTACTTTTGTTCTAATATTTTAATTATTCAATAGAGTTATTCACACTTCTTAATTTACTTTAGAGGTGTTAATTCATTTACTACGTTTAACAAATTAGCTGATCTTAATCGTTAGTTTGTTATATTATCAGTTGTTTTTCCTGTATAAGTTTATTGCACTTTTACTTAAGATTGTAGAGGAATTGCTCTTTATCTTATAGTTCAAAATCAGCTTGCTTTAATTACTTAACTTGCTTGTTTCTTATCTTTTACAACATTTTTATTAACGTATTTGTCATAAGGTGTACAATTGATTTATAATGTTTATCGCAAGTGATTTAAGTTTCGTTATACAAAATGTAAAATAACTTTACAGTTCCTTTTATACTAACTGAATATAAGGCTTTAATTACATTCATACTGAAATTTTCCTCTTAGCATATATTCTTTTTTGTGAAAGGTATCAATCATTTGCTGTATTTAAATTACAAATACGTTAATATCCCTTTATATTACTAAATTATCAAATTCCTTTACTTACATAATACGGTATGCACTTTACAATTTTTAGATATATTGGGGAAAATCCTTAAGTTTAGACTTATTTTCTAATTTAATCGATTATAATGCTCTGATAATTCAAATAAATAATTTTATTAACTATACTGGTAATTTAGTGTATTTTTGCCATTCTTTCTCTTATATGCCTTTCATTCTTGAATTCTGAGAAATGATATGACCAGTCATATGAATACTAAGTTCATCAAATGCATACGACTACTTTAAAGTATCAGGATTTACTTGCTGTTCTATTACAAACAATTATTCTACTGCTGGCGTATTCGATTACAATCTAGTTATACATATTAAGCAAACCTCTCATTGATTTCTTTTGGTGAATTTGGAGTTAATTAAATCTCTTTGTTTTTTATATATCTTAAAAAATCTTTTGGATTATAAACTCTTTCAATCATTTCATTCGATATAGCACCATTATAATCCAGGGAGTTGCTTCAATCCTGTAGTATTAAGTGATTAGGAGCCTTAGTAATTTAAGAGAGTAAATTGGTTCCATCTCTGCTTACTAGGGAAGTTAGATCAAAATCAAAGCTCATTAGTCCGAAATTGTACAGCTCTCCTTGGTAAAAAATTTGTATATTGTATTTGCATCAATTGACCTAGGAAAGTGATTTATCCCATAAACTAGGTTTATTATCAATTGAAGCATTTTTTTTGCCTTTTTTAAACATTTTATCTTAAAATGTAAGTTTAGTTGAAGGATCCTTTTAAGTGTATATTAGTTTTCATTAGATCTTTCCATAGCTGTTAATTTTTATGTTTTTTAACTAATTTTTATCAGAAATTCAATGAGCTTGATCAGTGACTAGTTTATCGAGGTAATAAAGATAATTTACTTTGAGTTCACGCTGTTAAATAAACTCCTAAACGAAATATGCATCTGATTAATTCCTTTATATAGTAAGTAGCTACTTTTCAGATGATTTCCAATACTCTTTTAAAATTACTGAAATCATTTTTAAGAAATAATAACACTTTAGGTACTTCAAGACTTCTTTAGTTAGCTTATTGTTACCGTTTATTAGAAATTTTATCCAGAGTTCTATTTACTATTCATCAGATTTACATTTTACTATTGCTTAAATTAGCTTTGAATGGTAAATGTTCATTGATAATACGAAAATAGTAATTTGTCCTAGTAAAGAGTACAGTCTTAATATGGTTAGAGTATTTCATAATAAAAAATGAATATCATCAACCCTAATTATATAAAATACTTTGAAGTATATCAAAATATTTAGCTTAGCAATCAAATATAAATAGCATATTATGCGCATAATTGACTAAAAGTTATAACCTAATTTATTAATAATTTTCCTTTAAATTTTTTGCTAAAGTAAGAAATCAAAGCTAATAAGTTCCTGCTATAGTAATGTCATGGTAGCACCATAAATATATTTAAACTACTACCTGACTTTATAGCTTCGTTATGCTTTTATATAGTAAAATCTATATTTAATAAAATGAAAGATATTTGCATACTTGCTATCTTAGCCTTGGCTATTGGATCTACTATTTGCATGACAGATTAGATTGACTCTTCAAAGACCATTGCTAAACTTGACCTACCAGATAAAGGCAGAAATTTAGCTTTTGATAGAGATAGTAATTGGAAGCCTATTAGACTCTTAATACACTACAGTAGTTTAAATATATTGGAGTCTGATAAGATAAATCTGCAAGAGAAGGTAATACCTGCAGCTAAATCATGGATTGAAAATACAGTAAAAGTTAAGAGATTGCAAAACATATGGTCTATTACATTCGAGTCAGGCCTTTGTCATGAAGCAGAGATTCCAGTAGAGCATAATCGAGGAAATGAAGGAATTGATGCTGATTTTGCTATGTATATTACTGCTGGATAAACTGCTGATCGTGAACTATAAAATACATATGCTTGGGCAGCAAATTGTGCTATAGACCCAGTGAGTGAATAGATGGTTGCAGGATAAATACATTTTAACTATCAAAACCTAGATACTGTATCCTATGAGGAGCTTATATCTGTAGCAATTCATGAAATGACTCATTTATTAGGATTTAGTAGAGGTGCATTTGAATACTTTAAGCATCAGCCAGTTACTACTTAATAAACTGAAAGAGGTCATTCCGTTAATTACATAATAACTGATAAGGTCAAGAAATTAGCAAGAGATCACTTTGATTGTGATGATTTAATAGGACTTGAATTAGAAGACTTTGGATCGTCGGGTACTGCAGGAAGTCATTGGGACATGAGACTAATGAACAACGATTTTATGTAAGGAGATCCAGTTACAAGTGGTGTTATTTTCTCAGATATTACAATGGCTCTATTAGAGGACAGTGGGTGGTATAAAATAAACTATGATTATACAACTCCGCAGTTATGGGGCAGAAATGCAGGCTGTGACTTTGCTTAAGAAAAATGCATACAAAATCAAGAACCAATAAGTGATCTATTTTGTACTGAATTCGGTGATGAACCGTTAACATGTGATCATTCTCATACATTTAAGTCAATTTGTTATACAAGAGAGTATACTAGTTAATTAGACACTGACTTCCAGTACTTCAGTAATCCAAATATTGGAGGACTTAATCCATTGATGGATTTTTGCCCTTACTATGGAGAATGAAGAACGAGTGAGCATGTTGGGGATTGTAGAGGACTGGGCTCTTTGCCTACATTTCAAGATCCAGATTTAAACGAGGAGGTTGGACTGGATAGTAAGTGTATTGATGGAGATTTTGTACTAAGTGGAGACCCTATATAAAGAGCAACATGCCATAAAGTTACATGTGATGGAGATGTGGCTAGCATTCATATAGGAGATACTATTGTACAATGCGCGCCTGGAGATGGTAAAAAGGAGGTTGGGTCTTATACTGGGCATGTTTATTGTCCTGATACGAATATTTTATGTATGCAATTTGCTTGTGCTAATAATTGCAATGGAGTTGGAAAATGTAAATAAGGAGTTTGTCATTGTGATAATGATACAGTTGGAGGGGATTGTGGAGATATAACTACTGGGGGAATGGAGAGGAGAATTGATATTAGAGATTATGATGATTATGATGATTATGATGATTATGATGATTATGATGATTATGATGATTATGATGATTCTTCAAAACACTTGAGTTTTATTATATTCTTCTTATTAGTTTAGTAATTTACTGATTATTGTCATCTTTTAACAAATATTAGTTTATGTAGTACCAAAATAATTTAGATGATAAAGCTACATAATCTGTAGCACACAAAAACATTTTACATATATACCTAAGCTAACTCAATATAACATCTCCCATTTTATTACTAAATAAATGTCACTTTCCGCAATTTAGCTGATTTCTTACGAAGGAGAAATAGTGTAATTTTTACTTAGAAATGAGTCAAAAGAAATAATCTAACGTTCAAATATCCACGACACTGATTATAGGATAATTTCAATCATAGGAATTTAATCCTCCGGAAAATCTACTCTTTTAAACCAACTTTTCCAAACACAATTCGATACTTTAGATATAGCAGCTGGCAGAAACTAAACTACAAAGGGAATCCATGCATGTATTGACCCTGAAAGTAAATTAATAGTTATTGATATAGAAGGAACAGATAGTTAAGAAAGGGGAGAAGACGGCGCTGCATTTGAACACATGTCAGCCCTGTTTGCCTTAGCTATATCTGACGTTCTCATGGTTAATATATGGACATTTGAAATTGGAAGATATAAAGCAGCTGCTGTGAGCTTACTTAAAACAATTTTTGAGGTAAATTTAAGGCTTTTTAATAATAATCAAAGAAAAAAAATACTTTTTGTTTTAAGGGATTTCACATAATAGGAGAACTTAGTAAGATTAAAGGGCTAAGTGGCAGATAGTATGCAGAAAATCTGGGAGGATATTTTCAAGCCAGAGTAATTTAAGAATTCTAGAGTTGAGGATTTCTTTTACTTTGATTTTGCAGTAATAGCCTCAAAAGTACAGGAAAATGACCGCTTTGTCTAAAACTGTAACGATTTAAAAGGCAGGTTTACCGATCTTAATAGAATGGACTACTTATTCACTGGCCCAGAGAATGAGATACCATTAGACGGCCTTCCAACCTACATGGAGTCCATTTGGGATAAAATAAGAAACGATAAGGATCTAGACATTCCAAGCCAAAAGCAACTACTAGCAAATTTAAGGTGTGGGGAATTAAAACAGCAATCTTTGGTTCATTTCAGTCAGATCTCCGAACAGCTGTTCAAAGAGGCCAATGAAGGTTACTATCCAGACTTCGGGATAGAGACTACTCAGCTTATAAATGAAGCATTAGAGGTATATGATGAAAATGGTAGAAGATATCACCCTGTAGTGTACTAGTAGGTCAGGGATGAATTATTCTAAAGTCTTCTTGATACAGTGAAAGATTTATTCAATGCTTAGTTAAGACTTGAGTACCATAAAGCAAGGAGTCTATTTTTAATGCGTTTTGAGGATGCAGTTGGCTCTACTCATGCTATACATAATTTTTACGGGTAAGTAGAGGAGTTTTAATAAGAAGCCTTAGAGCATTTTGAGGAAACAGCGTATCACTTGATAGTTTAAGGTAGTGATTGGGATATAGGGTAAGTTAAGCAAGAATTAGTGGAATATACTGAATCTCAGGCAGAAAATGAAAAAGAAAGGCAACTTGGATTTATACAGGAGGAAATTGAAAAGGCATTTTAAGGGAAATTTGGACAAATAGTGCACAGGCATCTAGAGTTAGGAGACGGAGACACTATGTGGGAAGAAATCAAAAGGCATTAAGAGGACAGTATAGAAACAGTAAGTAAAAAGATAGTTAATTTACTAGAGGGTCTAAGAGTAGGGTCTGAAGTAATTGAGGAATATACTGACAAAATATACCACGCTTGTTTCGAAGCAATCAAATCAAAAACTAACAAATTTGTAGCCAATATATCAGATAATCTAGCAAAGAAATTCAATAGATTATTCACCAAAGATGACAGAGGGATACCAAGAGAATGGCAAAGTGCTAAAATCGAGCCTATATTTGACCAGGCTAGAATAGCAACCTTATTGATACTGGACAGTTTCTTATAATTCAAAATATCCCTGTATCCCTACAGCCCTCCAGACCACTTCGATACTTTAATTGAATCTGAGGACAAAATGAGCATTATCAAAGACTTCGATAAAAAAGCTTAAACTTTGTTAGATGAGGCCAAAAATTTCTAAGAATTTGGAGAAAATTAAAATAGAATTCCTCCCTGGATTTTCCTAGCTTTCATTTTCTTAGGTTGGCGAGAAGCTATGTATGTTTTAAGCAATAATTTCGTGTTTTATACAGTGCTGTTGATCATAACTATAATCGTGACTCTGTTTGGCATGGGAAAAGGGGATTAAATGAAGGAGAAAGCCGAGGAGCTCAAGGAAAGGTTTAGTGGGGTACTTAGTTATCTTAGTTGATTAGTTAAATATGCAATTAGGGGAAACACGGCCCTACTCTTTGTAAGTAATTGGTCATAGGTCTAATAATGAATATGATTCAATGTTGTTTATAGTATAATGCGAGTTGCTTCCATCACAGTGAAGAGTTGAAGTTGATATTGACTCCTTTGTACAGATTTATGAAAATTTAAGTAATGATTATGTATTTGTACCTTAGTTAAAAGCAACGTATATTGACTCGTATGAGCATTAGGAGATTATTGGAATTGAGGACTTATTGAATCAGTTTTTAAAAGGAATTTAATCCAGACCTGATATAATGTCATCGGAGTATGTGATAGATTGGCTGTAAATACCTACTAATATAGTGTATTTCGACACGAGGTTTTTACTACAGAATTCATTCATTGCTCATAATAAACTAGGAGTGTCTGATTTAGATTATAATAAAGACGCTTAATTGATAGTATGTGCATGCAAGGAAGTAGAGATTCTGCCTAGACTTGGTAAGGTTTGGAATTTAATTGAATAGTAGGTGTCAGGGAGTATGGTTGCTGTTAAGTAAGTAACCGGGGAGGTGTTTTGCTCTGATGTGCAGGAACAAGTAAGTGCATGTATAGTTATTGGGCAATTTGCAGTTTTTGGTACTGAAAATGGAAGCTTGTATTGCTATCAAATTGGGTATCTTGGACAGTTGTAATTGTAGAACTCTATAAGACCACATGGAGGATACGTCACTGATATACAGAAATCTGAGTAAATCATTATTTCTATCAGTGCTGATAATTTCCTAAAGATTTCGTAAATTGACTAAAATGGACAAATTTAGACGGTTGGAGGAGGAAGTTTAAGGCAGAGACTAGGAGATGCTTTTCTTACCAAAATAGGCGTTGATTGTAAAAAGAACAGAGTTTTCCTGGGAACTTCCATTAACAGGATCTTTGTTTACTCATTTGACTAAAACTACCGTCCAAAGTTTATAGAAGGAATCAATACTTTACGTAGTGGGCCAATCACTTCTATTAACCTGAGCCACGGGTATATTTTTGTAGGTGAGAATAATGAAATGCAGGTCTTTAATAACGAAAATCAGCCAAAAATAGCTTCAAATTTTGCTATTGATGATTTAACAAATGTAAAAATTATAGGGTCTTACTACTCTTTAGATTTAGGACATTTAACTGTTGGATTTGAGAACGGATATGTAGTGACTTGAGTCACATCACTTAATAAAATAGTTAGTGCATTTAGGGCCCATTCAAATCAAATGAACAGTTTTAAGGTAATTGAAGAGAGTCATTTACTGATAACAGCGAGTGATATGGCAGAGATAAAGATATGGAGAATTCCTGGTAATTAGTTTTATACTCTTACATTGTATTAAATTCATTATAAATTATGTAATAACAAAGCACTGTAATGAGTGGCTCAGATGAAGATCTATTCAACCCATAAACACTATGAGAAGGTTTGAATGAGACAATAAGCTAGAAAGATGACTACTTTTACTCATACTCTCACTTTGTAGTACATGAGGAAATGTTGAAGGATAAAACTCGTACATAAACGTATATGAATGCAATACTAAACAACCCTCATTTATTCCAGGGTAAAACAGTGCTGGATATAGGATGTGGCACAGGAGTTCTTAGTATATTTGCAGCTAGAGCTGGTGCTTCGTAGGTTTTTGGCATAGACGCAGCTGATATAGCCGATACAGCTCGTTAAGTAGTGAAAGACAATGAGCTGGATGAAATAATCACTATTATAAAGGGAAAAGTCGAGGATGTTGACTTACCAGTAGACTAAGTTGATATAATAATCTCTGAGTGAATGGGATACTTTTTATTATACGAGTCAATGCTAGATAGTGTAATATATGCTAGAAATAAATGACTGAAGGAAGAAGGACTCATGTTTCCGGACTAAGCTACTATATACATAGCTGGACTTGAGGACTAGGTGTATTCACATACTAAAATAGGGTTTTGGGATTAAGTCCATGGTATAAGTATGAAGGCTATAAAGCCATTAGTTATACGTGAGCCGATGGTTGATACTATTAACCCTGAGCACATATGCACCACTGTATGCCCTATATACAGAATTGACTTATAGACTGTTTAAGTAGAGTAATTAGAGTTCATATCTAACTATAAACTATCAGCTGTAAGAAATGACTACATAAACGCTCTTATAGGGTGGTTTGATGTTGAGTTTAGACATGGCACTAAAAAACTAAGACTAACAACTGATCCTAGAGAGGAAGAAACTCACTGAAGACACTGCACATTTTATCTAGAAACCACTTTACCTGTTATGTCTGGAGAAGATCTACTGGGAAGTATTGCTGTTAGGAAGAATCCAGAAAGACACAGAGAAATTGACATAAAGATTTCTTATAACTTCAACGGATTACGGTATAGATACAACAAAAATCAGTTTTATAAGCTTAGATAAAAATGAATTTAGTCTACAACCAAACTTCGCAAATCCACTAAA
This sequence comes from Condylostoma magnum, assembly GCA_920105805.1. NCBI lineage: Eukaryota > Ciliophora > Heterotrichea > Heterotrichida > Condylostomatidae > Condylostoma > Condylostoma magnum. Next base: position 100,589 of record CAKKTI010000022.1, read on the forward strand.
CTCTGTTCAATTAACTACAAATTTTTAAAGGAAAGATTATAGTGTTTGATTTACGTTCTTAGGACTAGTATGAGTTTTAAAGGGTTCATTGTAGTATATAAATATCCTAAGAATTGGATTCTGATACAAAAATTGAAGAATTGGCCCCGAAAGCTGGGCCTATGAGTAAAATGTTCTAGTAAAGGAGAAGATGTTTCTTAGTTATAGGCACAGATCAGCCATAACGCGATTAGGCGTTTTTACTAGAATCGTTACTAAGGAGTGACAGATGCAGAGAGGTAATGATTTGCCAGGATTACTCTGGCTTTCTCCTCACTTACTCAATCGTGACTATAGGCTCAATGCCTGGACTACCTTAACTACCTAGAATAGCTTATCCTAATGAAATCATAAAGGGAAGACTGTTCCTAGGAGACTGTCATTAGGCATAAGATCCATTAGTTGTCGAAAATTTACAGATAACACATGTAGTAAACGCTACTAAAAGTGTAGAAAATAAGTTTTAAGGGAAGATTTAGTACATAAGAGTGCATGTTGAAGATTTAGCCACTGAAAAAATATCCTTTCACTTCAGAAAAGCATTTTCTTTTATAGATGACGCTGTTGAGGGAGATAAGGATTTCGGGGTTGAGCCTGGAAGGGTCCTGATACATTGTGCATAAGGAGTTTCTAGAAGTGCTACTATTGTCATTATGTATGTTATGCGGAAATATGAGCTAAACTACAATCAAGCGTTTTAGTTTGTGAAGGCATAAAGAGAAATAATAGACCCAAATGAAGGATTTGTAAGGCAATTGGCTGAGTTCGAAGGAAAGTACAACAATTTTATGAGGGCACAGACAAGTTTTAATGTTAGAAATTCTTTTTGATATTCAAATATACTAAAATGGATTTAAATTCTTTGAATTCCACTATCAATTCAAATTGCAGAACTCCGAATTACAAACAAATGTTTAATACAGCTTTGAAACGATAGGAAATTTGCTTTGGTAGTTATTTGACTTCTTCTCCAGAAAAGGAAAACTTAAATATATCATGTTCCATGCCTTAACGATATAGTCCGAATGTGTAATATTAACGGGAAATTGATCTACCTATATCTGCTAAATATACAAAACCGTTTAATTATTAATAATAATTAAGCCAAAATGACAGATATAATAGCTTATTGGAAGAAGGGAATAATTTAAAAACTGATTTACAGGATCATATTGACAGTCTAAGAAGTTAAGAAATAAATCACAGACGATCAAGTCTGGGAATTACTAATATACACTCAGATATATCAAAGCATCAAATCCTAAAGACTAACTTTTGTGATACTGCTGAGTATGAGGACAATAAAAAGCTATTACTACAAGAAACTGACTGGAAAACTAAATACGAATAATTAGAATTGAAAATGAAAAGAATGGAGTAAAATCATAAAAAAGTTCTTTATGGGTTAAACGAGTAAATGGAATTTTATAAAGAAAAATTTGATGAATTGAACCAAAGAGTACATTAAAAGGACTTAAGTACTTAAAAACACTCAGGTCGCACTAACGAAAAAGAGAAAAAATCCAGACTTTATAAACAGATGTCGATTTTAAGCAAAAGAGTTGAAATACAAGAGCAATCCTTGCAAGATCTAAAGAAATTTGTACATAGCAGTAGCTTTTTAAAATAAATTTAGTATAAAATGTAGTATGAAAAGCAAAATTAAAAATTTTCCACAGTAGTGCCAGATTACCAACATGAAACAGAGCACTTAGAAACAAACGCTGAGTAATAAGTAGTATTAACACCTAAAAAATCCATAAGAGCATGGCTTAATCTGCGTAAAAAGGAAAAAAAGAGGCAAATTATCATAACTAGCCCTGCAGACTACGCGCCTCCTCTAAAAGTAGCTCACAGTTACAACCGTAAAAACTTGATATTTAACCCTGTGGAGGAAGAGAATAAAAAGAAGTGAAAAAGAATCTTAAGAATAGCAGATCCTTTAAGAATGAGATGAGATTTGTTTGTAATGATTCTAGCTATTTGGAATTGCTTTATTACTCCATTTGAAATAGCTTTTCAACCTGATTTAACAGATTAGTACGTAGTGATTTTTGTTGAGTTTACTATAGATATATTCTTCTTTATGGATATTGTATTAAATTTCAGAACTACGTTTTACAGTTCGACAACAGGTGATGAGATATACGAGCCTAAAATTATTGCCAGAAACTATCTAGCTGGGAAGTTTTGAATCGATTTTATTTCATGCATTCCTTCAGATCTGTTAAAATATGCTTATTATGGAGAGTAAAACTCAGAATAGAGTTTTGATGAAAGCTCGATTTTAACTCTTCTTGGCTTATTGAAATTATACAGGATTTCAAGGTTGAATAGGATAATTATTTTCATGCGGGCAAAAACTGATGTGAAAATGGCTATAAGAATAGCTTAGTTATTCTTTTTCCTCATTATGTATATTCACTTAGTAGCATGTGCTTGATGGGTAGTTATTACATATGATGAGACTTGGATTCCCCCTACTGATTTTATGTATATATAAACTGACATGTATGATTTGAGTATTGGACATCAGTATTGATTCTCATTTTATCACTCTATACTGATGCTCACTAGTGGAGAAATTGGACCTAGGAATACACTTTAATCTAGTTTTTGTGGTATAATGATTTTATTAGGAGCGTTGATTACTGCTGTTATGTTTGGAGACATGGCACTGCTTATGAGTAATTTGAATATGAGATCTTCGAAGTTTCAGGAAATACAAAATGCCGTTAACACTGCTATGAAGAATATGAGATTACCGGAAAACCTGTAGTAATCAATCTCCGACTATTTGCTATATACAGAAGCTTCTTTAGCTAATTAAGAAGAATTTGAAAATTTCAGAAAGTGTATATCACCTAGTTTATACAGAGAAGTATTGTCTATGCTGTATAACGGCTTGATTCAAAAAAATGACTTGTTTAAAGATCATAATAATATATAGGAGTTTATAATTCCTAGACTCCATCCTAGGTTTAATAAACCTGAGGAAGTGATAATAAACCAATGAGATTAATCAGATGACTAGGAATTATACTTCATTGCAAGAGGAGATTGTGAGGTAATGGTCAGACTGACTACTGAATAAAATGAAAATGTAGGAAAACTACGAGCAGGGGAGCATTTTGGGGAAGTAGCCTTGCTTACTAATGGTATTAGAACATCAACAGTGAGATCTCTTAACTATGCATTGCTAGCAGCACTTAGTAATCAGGATTTTAAAGCATTGGTTAATTAAATCCCCTATACAAAATCAATATTCAGAAGAAAAATGAACCGTTATAGGGATAGATTTAAGTTAAGTTTACTACAAATGATACAAAGAGTTCCTTACTTGCATTAAGTCAGTATGAATAACCTATAAGAGCTTCTGTATATGATGAAACTAGTAAACGTTGAGGAAGGTAAGTACATAATAAAGCCTGGAAGGAAGGCTGAAAATATCATTTTTCTACTAGAAGGCAAGTTAAGCATATCTATTACTATTAATGATAAAGACATGCACAATCGCAGATAATCAATATTTAATATAGACTCAGACTTTAGTACAGATTTAACCCCAGATGAAACTTTTCTAAAGTCCCAAACTGAAATATTTCCTTTATACGGGACAACTGGAGCAGAGGGTGCAATACACATTACTCAGATTGAACAGTATATGAAAAATAACATTCTAGGCAATTACTGCGTGGAATTTGAACTAGATACAATAGGCCCTGGGTCCAGTATAGGAGCTTTTACTACTCTAATGAACGATACTTATCTTATACAAGTGAAAGCTGCTGCAGATTCAAAGATATTCTGTATACATAAGTCAGATATACAAAATTATCGTTAAAACGCGCTTAAATTCAGTAAAATTTTAGGACAAGTTGAAAATTGAGCCAAATCCTATTGAATACCGGTTGATGACTATACTGGAGTGAATTGTTCTAGCAATGATTTCGAATTTGTAAAAGTTTCAGCAGCTAAGAAGCTATTTAGAAGCGCAGTTCTCAGAATAATCAAAGAAAACAGGGAAAAAAGGATTTTAGATACACCTATGATAGCACTTATGCTAAAGGATATTGAAAAGAGACAATTTATACAAAACACAAATGATTTAAAAAAGCATTTAAACAGTAAAGGAATATCACTTAATCCTTAAGCTTTGAAGAAAGAAAAAACTTTATAGCAATTAGTAACAGATGTGAGTACTTTAAAACAAGAAATCGCCTAGAGTAACATGATGATTTAGGAAATAATGCAATTTATGAGTTAAGAGTACTAGTTTTATACGGATGAATAGAACAAAAAGTTCTCTATAGGCGTGTAAACAGAGGAAGAGGCTAATTTTTCTAGTATTGTGCCAATATAGTAATTTACACCAGAATCAAGTATTAGAAGTCAAAATCAATCAGGTTATTCTAATATATCAACATACAAAACTGTGCCTTTTAAGCCTAGTAACGAATTATAGCAAAATTAATCAAAATTATAAAATTCAATATCATATATAACATTCTTCTGTATGGGTCCTTTTTTATCAAATGCTTGTGCCCATTCATTTAAGTATTTAGCCTTCCTAGGGGTAGGTTGTTGTGAATTTTACATAGAAATCAGTTGTTATAGTAAATCTTCCTATCTTTTCTGGCCAGTTGCATCATTAATAACAGAATCATTGCTATTTATCCTACTTTCTGCCTTCATACGACGGTATTCTTATAGTTTCTTGGAGTAATTCCTATTACTTCTAGCAGTTTTATTAGCCATCTACACAATTTTATCCTCTTATTCCTGCTTTAGCCTATTTCTTATCTCTTCTTTAATCTTTTTCTCTCTTTACGCCTAATAATAAAGCCTATCTACCACCTAGTTAACCTTACTCTATGAGCTATAATTTGATTTATCTACAACATTGCTTATTTCTAGCATGGACTTCTTTAATTGCTCATTAAAATTGGCTTACTATTGCCGTACTTATGCGTTGTAATGTAGTCTATCATACACATTTCTAGGTGAGTTTTAATTAGACCTGAATGGATCAAGCCAACTATCGCTTTAAGGTGAAATGCTAATAGAGGGAATAGTTAATTTAGGAGTATAATCTGAGGGACATGTCTCAATTGGATAAGGATTAGGAGGTTATCTTGGCTGTGGCTCTAAATCAAATAAATCCCTAGAAGCTTTTACAAATTTAGCATTTTTTAACTTTCTTGGACAACTTTCATCAACTTCCATATTAAAATGGAAAATAGTTCGTAGCTTGACTTTAATATATCAAGCTTACCTTCAGATTCCACTGAAATTAATTAATTATCGAATTAGTATAAAAATATACAGTTTTTTTTGTGTCTGAAAGTAAAAGCTTGAAGGAAATTATTAAGCGGTATTTTATTTACTAGTATTGTAATGCTAGGAGGAGTTTTAGCTACTCCTAAGTGGATTGAATAGGGAAGTGATGTAGATAGGTGGAGTGGAGGGTTGATTAAGTGTGGTGGGTGCAATGGTAGTTGGGAAGATTTATATTACTCGGAGATAAAGGATTAAATCTGTGATTTGAAATAGTATGCGGCATATTGTGAACTTTTCATGGATTTGAATACAGCTGGATTTATCTATATTATCACTACTGTTATAAGTTGCTGCATTCAGATGTTGCTTATACTGATTCATTTAGGGGTTTTAAAATTCCAATTTTTCTAGAATGTTTGTGTAATTGCATCTCTTTATGCATTATCTATTCTAGTGCTTATTACTGGTATATCATTGTGATTTGATTTTGCATAGGCGAATATAATTGGTAGTTGTAGTATAATAAAGGAAGGTGGATCGAGAAATGATGTATGTGTTACGCACGGCCCCTACGTTTCATTTGCTGCTTTTGGGTTAATAGTATTTGCTTTAATTATCTATGTATTATCAGCCCAATGCCATAAGATGAGATTAATAATTAAGACTAAATAAGCATTTGTAATTAAATTTGTTATATGTATATTAGTTGTAAATTAGTCATTTTATGTTTATTTGTTACTATTATATCCACCTTTCCATTTATAATATCGTTAAAATTTAAATGTCAAGAGTAGACTCAATCGGTATGATGGACTAGGCCTATTTTGTATCACGTACAGAACTACTACAATGGGTTAACAGTTTTTTCAATCTCAACTACACAAAAATAGAACAGGCAGCTACAGGGGCCCTTTATTGCTAAATAATAGATTCATGTCATCCAGGTAAAATAGCCATGAGTAAGGTTAAGTGAAATGCAAGGCATGAGTATGAATTTATTAACAATTTCAAAGTACTTTAGTAAGCTTTTGAAAGATGTGGAATTTAAAAGCCAATAGAAGTTGAAAAGTTGATTAGAGGCAAGTATTAAGATAATTTAGAGTTTTTACAGTGAATGAAGTGCTTATTTGATCATAGTTATTTTGGAGCTAGTTATGATGCTGTTAATAGAAGAAAGGGAGCTGTTGTGCCAAAGCCAAAGCCATAAAGATAGATAAGAAAGCCTTTATAAGAAAATAATATGAATACTTAAGCATTAAATGCCAAGCAGTAGGAAATTGATAATTTAAAGGCAAATTTATAAATTATTCAAACTGAAAGAGATTTTTACTTTGAAAAACTTAGGAATATAGAAATATACACATAAAGTATAGAGTAAAACGAGGTAGTATCAACTATTCAAGGAATTTTGTTCACATCTGAAGCCCAGTTAAATATTTAGTAATTTAGATATGAAATTTAATAAAACTATAAGATCTCCTAGTTATAAAGTAGAACATCCTCAACTTACAGGCTTTAAATGTGAATCTCCACTAGGAAGAAAATACTACAATATACACAAAAACGCTCAAACACTGAAGCTTTTCGGGGATTTGGAGTTCAGTGAGAATCTACCAAAAATATCGTTTGGAAACAGAGAAAGGGCTTTTACTAAAACGATGGATATGTCGACTCAGCACTGTAATATAATAAAGTATCCAAAGCCCCAGGCAACTTAGAATACAAAATCTTACTAAAGACAATTTAACAACACCCGTTATTTATCATAATCCAGTACTAGAAGATCACAAGATACAACAACAACTTAGCAGTCTCAAAGAAGCTCTGTATAAAATAACACAATCTAACATGTATACAGAAACCCAATAACTTGAAAATCTCATTTTTTCACCTTTTCTAGTAGTAGCATAGTCAAAAACCCTCAAAAATATTTATAATAATAATAAATCTTTATATAGTAATGCGAATTAATTAGTTAAGTCGAGTCTAAGTTTGTGTTAAGGTGTAAACATACAGCTTAGGCTACAAAAGCACCTGGGAAGGTCTGAGATGCCTGTCATCCGAGAGGAAATGTACTGAAAGTACTGAAACAGTTAACAGAAACTACAGTGCGACTGTTGAAAGGGCTGTAAGGCATGCGAATAAGTCCAATACACAAAGATTAAATTCAACTCAATTCAGACTACTCTAGGCTCGACTTTTTGTATATTTAGTAAAATGGAGTAAAATATATATAAACATTCACATTAGTTTAGGGCGGTAACTAATTTAAATGGAAGAAATCCCAATAGCAGATAGAATCAGTGCTGAATTGGAGGAAAAAAACAGAGTACTAGGTGAATATGTAATAGACAGAGAAATGAACAACGATTTAGACGCTGCAATATAAGGAAGAGTGCACTAATTAGCCCTTTCTAAGGTTTTAGTTAATGTGCATAATCACAGCTCTTTTTTATTAGTTTAAGCACATACTAATCTAGGTGAAAACTATCTTAAAGGTAAATACTACGACTAAGCCTTAGACCACCTGGTCACTGCGTTACGACTAAATGGAGGACTAGTGAATCAAATTGAGGATGCTAAGTAATTTCACTCATATGTTCTTACACTACTCGGCTAGTGTTATTTAGAAGCTGGAGGACTTAACGATGCTTAAGGGTTACTAGAAAAAGCGCTTTAAATCAATAAGGCGTTACTGGGAGAAGAGCACTTATCTAATGCTATTATACTAGCATCACTTGCTAAATTATACACAAAAAGAAAGGACTATGAACGTTCACTGGAAAACTGGATGAAAGTATGGGAGTTAAGAGAGGCTGCGCTAGGAATGAAGCATGAAAGTATAGTCGAGGTATACCAAAACATGGCGATTATTTACTATAGGCAAAAAGATACGTAAAATGCATTGGAGACTTAAACTAGAGTAGCATCGCTTTTATAAGAACTTGATGAGAAACCCTTGGAAGCTATAAAAGCTTTTGTTAAATTATCGTAGTGGTATTAGGAAATTGAAGATAATGAAAAGGCAGTAGATGCATTGAAAGGTGCGGAGTAAATTGCTGAGTATCATTACGGGTAAGTACATGGACAAACTGCTAAGGTAAAACGCCAAATATGCATGTTGATGCTTAAAAGTGGAGAGTACTAGTAAGCTTTAGAGGTTTGTTTGTAACTTGAAGAAAGTTATAATCAGTTATATGGAACTGCTAGCTTGTAATTTGCTAAGAATTTAAAGGTTACCGGGACTATTCTATTGATTATGAATAGATATTAATAAGCTTATGAGTATTATACGCAAGCTTTGGGTGTTTTTAAAGGTTTGAAGAATAGTAAAAAAATGATTCGGGAAATTCAAGATAAATTAGAGACAATTGCTGAGAATATGCATAATTTGCCAGAGGTTCAAGATATATATTGATAATTATGATTTTTATGTATATAGAGTTGTATGAGGAGTGTAGTCGATTTGATCTGGGGGTTGAAGAATTGAATGCATTGTACAGAGGAAAACTGCTCAGGGATACTAAGGATATCCCTGATTAGTGACTTCTTGATGTGCTACTTGTTTTTGTTTGAATCTTTATAGATCTTTGTACTTAAGAGTCTAGTATTGATTTGTTTATTTCTATTGGTCGTAAGTTTTAGGTATGTATATTACATAATTTTTGTTTTTTTATAAGATAATATTAGAAAAGTATTTAAACAAGTAAATAAAGAATACAATTTGTATAAAAAAACTTTTAACTAATCAATTTGAACTATTGCGATAATTAACATTGAAAGATTTATATTCTTCGTAGAAACATGTTTCAAGTAAGTGACAATAAAGTTAACGTATTCATAGGCTTTAAATAAATCTCTTCCTACTTTAATTCTAACTAAAGCTATATTTTCTTAAAAATTATTTACTTCCCCTGAATAAATTCATTCCAAATTACCATTTTTGTTGCCTTTGTTTTATCTTAAATTTTTAGGGATCCAAATTTATCGGGTTTTATCTAACATTACTTCTTATTAGTACTTTAGACACTTGCATAAGGTCTAAAGTTTTCGTCTTTTATAAGGGATATTTCTCTCTTAACCTATTTTATTTCTACTTAATTTTTGATATCTATAATCTATTATGGGGAATAACCTAAATGTTTATTTAATGCATTATTCCATTCATGAGTATGCTCGTCTATAGCTTTTTAAATTATTTCCTTTGTTACATCTTGATCACCTTCGCATAGCTAATTAACCCTGCCTTGTATTTAATTCTTAGATATTCTGTTGAATTTCTCCATTAACCCTTAGGTTTTAAGATGATCTTTACTTCCACGTTTATGTTTAATGCCCTTTCTATTTATAAGCACATCAAATTATCCAAGAAACTCGGTACCATTATCACTTAGAACTAATTTTACTCTTTTATCTGCTTTTTCAATGACTTAGTTCATGTAAAAAGCTATGCCTTGAGTATGTTTCCTTTACAACAAAAATGTAAATGCAAACTTAGAAAATGATCTATAAAGTTGAACAAATGTGTTCGTTTCCCATCTATTTTTCAGGCTAATTAGGTTAAATCACAAACTATCATTTCAAACGGATATGAGCTGTAAATTGGAGTTATGATCCTTTACTACTGAAATTGTTTCTAAAGGCAGTAAGTGCAGTTTTAGATAAATTAGTGCAGTTAATTGCTATATCCATTATACTTGACTCTATGAATGTTCAAGTGTCTTAATCTCGATCTTTCTAAATAAAAATGCTTGTAATCAGGCAGAACAGGAGAATTACCATTTATTCTTGTTATTTCACTTTTAAAAGGGATAACAAAATCTCTTGATTGTTGTAAATAATGAAAGCATAATTAAGATTCAGAGAGTTCGGATATTGGATTCTGTGAGATATAAAAATGCCTTATTCGTGTAACCCATCTTGAAGATTTTGAAGGAGGAAGCCTTTTTTTAGTTAAATATTTGCATATCTAGTGATATCATAGTTTGTTCTAGTTATTAGTTTCAACAAACTCTTAGTCTTTTGGCTTTCTTCAATATGAGTTATTTTACACACACATATCTAAAATTTCTTGCGTAGAAAATAATTTTTATTATGATACATGGCTTAAATTATCATTAGCATATTCCCTTTATAATTCGCTTGAGAATTCGCTTTACTACTCACTTTACAATTCGCTTTACTACTCACTTTACAATTCGCTGTTGCTCTTTTATGATTCTTAGCTTTCCTAGTAAATATTTTAAACTTTCTAATAATCTATAACATTGTAATTTGCTTATTGGTTTTACCTTAGTCCCATAATTTACTTTACGTTACGGACTTAAGGCTCTTTCTTCATAAATTAGCATCTTCTTTAACTTTCTTTGCTACTGTTGATAATTGCATAGTATTGCTTTTCATTTTCATTAAATATTATTGAAATTTGTTTTTCCTTATCTTCGTTGTATTATATCATTAGTCTTTATTCGTTATCTAATACATTAATTTTTATGCTGTAAGCTCATGCAATACCAATCAATGATAATTCTCATCCCCAAGCGTCGACCTGTTGCATAGCTTTTAACTCCTTTTATAAATCTATTGCTCCTTCAAATTATCTATTTAATTCTTCTGAATGAGAATTTAAATATTGCAAACAGTTATCTTTAATTGATTTATAATTTGACTCTTTTCTGCCTAAACAAACAGCAATTGCTCTATATAAGTAATTTTCATCTCCTTTAACTGAAACAATTTGCTAATTTTGAATCGACTTCGGCTGCTTTCTGGGCGGACTAAAGCTTTATAAGGGCCTCTTTCTTTTTAAATATATTTTTTAATTTGTATTAAAGAATTAGTATGAATGATAATTCTCTTAGCTTTGAATTATTATATAATGTGAAGCTGCTTGTTATTAAGCTATATGACAATGTATCCCCCTTCTCACATGAGACAATACTCATACTTATAGTACGATTGTACAAAACTAAATCTAATATACTTAAAATGGCAAACATTCCTTATTATATTATGAATCCTGATGGAAATATAAGTCGAGAACTAGTTAGATGCTAAAGGAAAATACTTTTAGAAGAAAAAGTTCTTATTTATGAGGAATTACCTATAAGAATATCACTAATAAGAGGGTTCATTTTTGCAA
>CAKKTI010000023.1:0-39497 GCA_920105805.1 Condylostoma magnum
AAGAGGTTTAAGCCAGTTTTTTCCACTTTTTAGTATAAGTTTGTGCTATAGTTGGAGGAGTGTTTACTGTGGCTGGGTTGATTGATAATTTAGTCCATACAAGTATTGCAGGAGTTATGAAGAAAAATAGAGAGGGTAAATTAGGTTAGTAAAAATATGGGTTGTGGATATTCTTCTAAAGTTGATGAAGTTATTGTACCAATAGACCTTTTCAATAATATTTTTGATTTACCGCCAATACTAAGGAATTATAGACAGAAGGAAGCTACCTATTGAGTAAAATCCTTATCCTCTTCATTGAAAAAAGGCATTGATGTTAATTGTATTAGAGAGCTTGATAAAATACATCCTTGCTAACTAGTAGCACATGCTGAGATTGCTTATTTGTTGATTAATTGTTTGATTAGCAAGCGTATATGAGGGGAAACTAAATTTTATCTAATACGGAATAAAATAAGTAGACTTATATAAAGGTTTTTGTATGGGCATTTTATGAGGTGTTTAAACAAAGTGAAATATTTTGAGTCAAAAGAAGGGCAATTCAAAGGTAAAATTATGGAGTTAATGTAATTCAAGTATCACTCAGATAAAGATTACCCAGAAATCGGAGTTTTTGCTAATTTATCATCTGTTTATAATTTGTTTGGAGATACTAGAAGTGCAAGGGATTGAATGCTTTCTAATTGGCTTATGATAAAGAATTGTGTATAGATTTATTACAATAAAAGTAAGTGTGATATTCCTAGTATACTTTGCGCTATTTTTGGAGATGATGTGATATGGGAAGATGCGAGGTAAAGTTATCATATAGTGCATATGCTGCTAGACTCAATATAGTTCTAGTCGGAGGATAAGGCTGGAGATGTTTTATACCTACTAAAAGAATACCTCCATGTTGGAAGCAGAGTAGAAACTATTTATTCGTTGTTTGAAGAAATGCTATTAATGCTAATTCAAGGCGATTTTTAGGAAGATCAGATTTTCACTCTATTAGCTTACATAAAAAACAATTGATTTTAAGAGTTCTAATTAAGAACGATTATTGTAAGAATCTTGATTTGATGTATTCACTAGCAAAATAAAGGAATCGCTGCAAAAGCAAATAAATTATATCAGTAATTAAGTGAAGATAATTACTATGTGCAGATTATATGAGCAAATTAACTTTTAGAGCTATAATCCTTTCAATTACTGTAAAAGAATTTTGTTTTGCCTACTCACAATATCAAGTATCCTTGCTCCATAAAATCAGCAGGGAGAGGAATGAAGCTTAATTAATTAAAGGAGTTGTTGAATAAGCATAGAGTTGTTGTTATTCAAGGAGAAGAGGGAGTTGGAAAATCTAGCCTAGCATTATCTTACGCTATGAATGTTGCAATTAATCACAAGCTAATTTGAATTATGAATGCGCAGACTGAAGCAGCTATTTAATAAGGATTTGAATAATTAGGAAGGAAAATATTTAAGTTAGATAGCTATTATAGCTGAAATATGACCAAAGCTACTATTTCACTGCTTAATTCTTACAATTAAAACTTTCTACTAATAATTGATCAGTTAGGATTTTCTAATATTCATTAATACTTACCTAAAAGGGGCTAAGTACTTATATCAACTGTAATTTAGAATATTCCTCATATAAAGTAGCTAGATTTAGGTTGTTTTGATTAAATTTACTCTACATAAATTCTAACTTCACTTACTTATGATAGAGATGAAAGGATGGCTTTTGAATTTGCTTAATATATACATAATCATCCAATTATGTTAAGGATGAGCTCTAATGTAATGAAGAAGTATTAATACAATTATGACAAGTTTTTAAAATAGATGGTAAAGCCTTAACCTCTTTACACACTGAGTGATAAATTGAACAAGACTATCAATATGCTTAAATAATCCTATTAACAAAGAGATGAGTATTTTATACTAGAAATTATGTCGTAATTAGGCCCAAATGAAATATCTTTGAGCTTTGTTAAACAAGTTTATAACCTAAGGAAAAAACCACTTAAAAGTTTCTTTAGAAGCAAAGTGTAAAATTTGTCCAAGGATTAGCTTATTCAGCATACGAGTTAAAATTATATATAAAGTTGGAGCTTGATAATTGATAATATTGACTAAGATCTAAGCATTGAAAGATAAGATACTATATAAAGTATATGCAAAACAGCTTTTATATAAAAATTCTATTTTAATAAAAATGAAATGGACACTTGGGATTGTTTAGATTTAACTACATCGTTAGAGTACTTCCTAACAAAGTCTTATTAGAATAGGAAAAAATTAGGAAAAGATTATGGAAAACTGTCTTTCAAACTAGGATTAGTGTATCACTGGCATTATTAAGTATCTCATTAAGCTAATCAATGGTATGATAAAGCTTATGAATTACTGAGAGAATATTATCCTCCTCTTAGCCCTAAACTTATATGCTTATACGAAAACATGGCTAAATTAAACTTTTACTAGATAAAAGATTATACTAAAGCTGAGGTTTTGTATATTGATCTAAAAAATATGTATAAGTAAATGGATTTGGTAAAGGATTAAAAAATTGCAAATGTATTGATAAATCTAGGTAATATATATTTATTAAAGAAGCAATATGTTAAAGCAAAAAAGTAGTTTGATAATGCTGTAATTATCTGCTAGAAGAATAAATCTGTTTTAGAGCAAGGAGTTATTAATATGCGTATTTCAGTTCTATTTAAAAGACAAAATGAACCAAAATCTGAGCTATAATGATTGAATCAGGCCTACTAAATTCTTACAAACGTTTCAAATTCTTATTACAAGGGCTAAGTATGCTATAAAATAGCAAGTTTATATGAACAATAATAAGACTATATAAAAGCCGAGGAATAGTATCAATAATCAATTGAGTTTTTTGAAACACATATATAATAATTGGGAGTACCACTATACTCTGCCCATTATCACGGCATAAAATATATACCAAAATCTCCAAAATACATAAGAACATAGAGAAACAAGCTTTCAACAACCCTTGATTTAAACAACTCTCAACCAATACAGTTTACAGTTCCCAACATGCCACGAAACCTAGTGAGTTCAACAGACTATCTGCACACAGAGCCAGCCGACCTCTTAAAACTAGAAAGCACAGACTACGGATCCCACTAATCAAAATACTAAATAGCAGAGTCATACCCAATATCCCAATACCAACTCGGCAAAATCAAATACAAGCTAGGCTAAATGTGCAAATAAACTGGTGACTAAATACGAGGGAACTTCCTGTGCCAGGAAGCCTACGAGATCCTCATACAAGTGATAAACTCCCCAAATCTCCTCGACCACCTCAACAAAAAGCTAAATACCACAGAGTTCTCCTCTGAAATTCCTTAATATCTCCTATAACCATTTTAAACACGAAAGCTTAATAATTGGCTAAAATGGATTCTTTCGAGGAAGACACTCGGGACTAACAACGCTACAGTACAGGTTCTTACCACGACTCATACCCGAGCCGCGGAACAGATGTAAATTTGCTTAAACTGGAAAACAAACTAAACCAACAAAGGGGGGGGCCTTAACTTAACCTAAGCGATTCTTTCATAGGGGATAATGCTTGCAGCCTTCTGGCCCGATTTATACAGGAAAACCCCAATCTGGAGCACATCGACCTACGAGGTAACAACCTCTCCTCCCTGGGCCTAAACGCGCTTTCCTAAGCTCTAAGAAGTACTTAGAATTTGTAGAGTATCGGCTTTGAATGGAACAACCTGCGCTCAGGAACAGAAGGACTACTAACTGCTTTTGGATATCATGGTAGTTTAAAAGCCCTGGATTTGAGGAATAACAGAATAAGTGCAGATGGTGCTTAGAATATTGCTAAGTTGGTAGAGTAGAATAAGAGCATTGAAGTAATTGATTTGAGGTGGAATGAAATTGGGACTGTTGGAGCATAGGCTTTGATTAGGGCGCTGTAACGCCCTCATTGTGTCAGGAGGATTGAGTTGTCAGGGAATAATATACCTGAGGATTATGTATAACAAATTGAAAATTTGTTAAGATCGGACTATGGAGGACAGTCCCCTACTAGAGATGCTTACTCGCCTAGGCAGCATACAGAGTATTTGCCTTAGAGGAGCAGAAACTTGTCGCCTAGGGATGAGCCGCCCTTGTCCCCCAGACGATCCCAGGAGGCAATGGTCCCTTCCTCGCTGTTGAGCAAGGAAAAGGAGTATACTGATGAGTTATAGTAGAAATATGAACAATAGGTAATTGCAGCTAATAGGACGGAAAGGAAGTTAAATGAAATTGAAATGCATTTAGAGTAGGAGCAGAGGAGATTTGCGGAAATGAGATAGGATTTGATTAGGGATGTGGAGAATGAGAAAATGATGAAGTCTTAAATAGAGGAAGAGCTGATGTTTTATAAGGAAGATGCGTTGAAGAAGGAAATGGAAAGCTAAAGAGTTGCTTAGGATTTAGAGTACAAAATCAGTAGATTACAAGGGGAAAAGGCATAGGTGTAGGCTGAGTATGACTAGCTAGCTGATCAGTTCAATAAAGCGTAAGAAAGTAATAGTGATAAAATTGCAGCTATGGAAGAAAGGCTGAACTAATAATAGAGGCTGTATAGGTAACTAGATGAATCGAGCAAATAGACCTTAGATAGGCAAAGAAGGGAAAATGAGGATGAAATCAGGGAAATGAGAAGGGATTATAGTCAAAAGATCGAAAATTTAGAAGAAAATAATAGGTTGAGCTAAAATAATATTCTTGGATTGGAGAATGAAGTAAGATAACTAAGACAACAAATACAATAAATGAAAATAAATCACAAGGAATAATTAGTTGAACTAGAAAACGGAGTAAGAGAAGAAGAAACTAACAAATTCAACGGCATCTTGTACAGCTTAGAATAAAGAATGAAAAGCGTTGAAGATGCTAGAGAAGCCCTAGCACGTAAGAATCAAGAACTCTCAAAAGATCTCAGCAACACTGAAAAAAGATCAGGAGAGTAAATCTAAAGTCTGGAATAATAAGTAAATCAACTGAGGAATGATAGAAATGAACTATCTAGATAACTTAGCAACTCTAATAGCTAAATAGATCATTTAAAGAACGATTTATACAATACTCAAAACAGCCTTGACAGAGCCACTTAAGAATGCGAGGATTTGCTATAAACTTTGAATTAAAGGAAAGAAGCGCATGTGAATTAGCTGGAAAAGCTTAATTTGGAACATGCGAATGAAAGAAGGTAATTAGAAAGCACAAGAGATATGCTTAATGGAAGAGCATAAGACCTAGAAGGGAAATTGCAAAGAGTGACTAGTGACAGAGACAGGATTTTAAGAGAACATGAAAGATTAAGTGAGGAACTAAGAACTAGAGCAGCTGATTTGATTCAGAACATAGTATATTCTCATATGAAGAGGATGGAACAAGGCTGCCAGGGGGAAATTTAGTAAAGAAAATTTTGATTAATTTATATTCTTAAAGAATATCAGTATTAGTGCAGGAGTTGTTTAGTATACAATGCATAAGATTATATTGTAAAAAATGTTATACTATATACGATAAGAATCAGTTGAATTAGTTCTTCTTGGAAACTTTTGAGTTTTTTGTGTTTTAAGTCACGGCTTGTATGTATCTTCAAGACTCTAGATTTATGATTTATATCTCATATGGTGTCTTATTTATCTTTAAGGCCGTTTTAGTTTTGATACTAGCGTTTTACGGCCTTTAATTTAACTCTTTACTAATCTACGGCACGGGGAGACATTTCTAATCCTATGCTTAACGTATTTAATATTCTTACAAATATTATACCAAATCTCCTATATATCACTGTAATTTATAAAGTTGCTCCCAAGTGTCCTAGCTTAGCGTTACAACAGCTTTCTTACAATTATTTATCACTTTTTACCACATTTTGCATCTTCAATAGGGTTTTCGATTAAATGATAATGAAGTTTTACTGGAAATCTTTGAATTTTTTACATTAACTCTACTTTTTAATCATTTATCAACAGTTGAATTATCTGTTTTTTCTGTTATTCATATTATTTTGTCTTGTAGTAACAGCGTAAAAACGATGAAATCTCATCTTATGCTCCTCCTCTTACATTCTAATCTAAAATTTTATCTCATAATAGTTGCTTATGTTCTTAGTCGATCTTTTTATACCCTCCTTTGCGGGCCATTACAGTAAACTATGCTTGAAGTTCTTTGTATGCTATTTGAATATCAAGAGCTACATCATTCATTCAACTGTTAAGCTCTGAATCTCTTGTTTATAATTACTAAGTTTTTGGACGATTGCTTTAATGAAAGTCAAAATTAAGCTGGTTTTAGTGCTAATTCAGTTCATTTAGCATTAACTTTTTTATTATAGGAGAAGCACTTTGAGGTTGTTTTTATTTACTTTTTGATTCAGTTTAAGTTGAAATTGTTTTGGACTGTTTAATAATCTACGTTTTTTCTTAGATTTATTAGGGCTCTTGCATTATATTTTACATTACTTTATTTTTCTTGTTTAAACCTTATCCTAGTTTGATATTTACGACAGGAATAAGGACTTAATTTTCTTCTTTTTATGGCAAATCGAACTTTTCTTATGATTCATCAGCGTAAATTTAAACAGCTGATATAGATCTATCCTTTACTTTAGGAGTTTTTAGTTATTATTCAATTTATTAAGTCTTTTTCGTGTTTTATTGTGTTTTCTTTTGTGTATTATTTTTTTGTTTGATAACTTTAACTTCTCTGGTTTTTTAGTGGTAATTATCTTTTTATTGCACATACTTAATCTTTTAGACTTATTATTTATTTTACTAAGGCTTAACTTTCAAAGGCTCTTATGTTTCTTATTATGAATGTTCTTGTAGTTTTTCCTATTCATCTCTTATTTATTGAATCTTATTACTATAGTACTTTTATTCAATAATTTCTTATATGTCTTATTGACTAGGGATTTCTTTTAATTACTTTTTCCTGTTCTTTTTAACTTTTATATTGATTCCAGTACCATGTATCATTTACAATGCATTTCTATTTATAATTTTCTAATTTTATTCTTTGATTTTTGTTACAGCCCTTTGAAATTTATTTGTCTTTGAAGTCTTCGTTGTTCTCTTAATAATAGCCTCTGTTTATATCAAAACATCTCTAAACTCCTTTTAAATCTTAATTTTTTTTGGTTTCCTCATTCTAGGCTTTATTTTTTCAATCTATATTGGCTGTTCTTAAGTTTCTTATACTAAATCGTCTATCTTACATTCACTAATAATTTTAACCAGTTTTGACGATATAGCTTTATCTGCAATTCTACTCGACAATTCAAATAATCCGCTTCTAATGCTTACCATTCTGTCTTCAATCTAAGGAATAGCTTAACTTTCCTATATACTGTACATCATGTAGTCTTAGATTTATTCAAATTTGTGCCTTTTAAGCAGATCAATTAAGCTTGTTATATCTTTTTATGTTGGCTTATTTATCATTAGTAATTTCTGGAATGAGAAAGCTAGAAATTAGACATTATTACTTAGATTTTTATTTTCTCTATTCAAATCTTTGTGTTTGTCATTTGACTTTTAGAACTTTGCTTGAATAAATTTAAATTCTTTCTCAAGTTATTTGCACTTTCTTTCTAGCATAATAGCTATCTTCTTGTTTTTTTATAATTATTTTAAGGCTTAGGGCAAAGTTTTTATCTAAGTATCTTCATCTTTTTACATTTCTTCTTATTCTTCTAAGAATTATTAAAGTAATACACTTTCTATAGCACATAATTGCATGTTAGCTTATTCTAATTCCTTTTAAAGCGAAGACTTTGTATTTTAATGCAATGTTTCCAATTCTTAGATTTTTAATCCTGATTTTAATTTTATTCAGTCTATTTTATCTATATATTGAGCTTCTACGTTGTTAAACTTTTGCTCATACTTTCTCATTTCCTCCTCCATTTCTACTTCAAAATCCAGATGCTTATTTCACCCTCGATGCTGTATAAAAATTACACTGATTTCTACCGACTCTATTAGCTATGGTACTTCTTTAGTACTTAGCTCGAATAACAATTCAACTAATTCCTCATGATTTTTAAATTGCTCATTTTAAGTCTGTAAGTCAAGATCATAAGAAAAAACATCAAACTCTTAAAAATTATTGTTATAAAACTCTTTTAAATTAGTTTTCATAGTATCTAATCTATCTTACATCATTTCGAGATTTTTAGACACTTTAGGAGGTTCTTTCTAATTTAAATCAACTTTAGTAACTGTGTTAGTATGTTTAAAAAGCTATCTTTCTGTTTCTCCCTATACTTTCTGGTATTCCTGGATGAAAAAAGGATATAATTGAATTAAAGCTTTGAAAATAATTGGCTGAATTTACTTCTACTTTAATAATAAACGTGCTCATTTGATCTTATTTTAAAGCATACTTCCCTTATAAGCCTCTATTTTTCCGATTTCCTATACAATAAACTGTTAAAAAAATAATCCAACTTCGTTAGCAAGTTCTCTTTACTCCATATTTCACGAAAACTTATAATAAAACTTTACAATAAGCAAAAGAGTAAATATATCAATCATACTAATTCCCTAAGAAATCTGTGTTAACTAACTATCCATTTCTTGTTTATACTGTAGCACCCTCTGTCTTAGATCTTCATAATACTCAGGATTAGCATTAACTCTTTCCTCATATACTGATCCAGGATAATTTAAGACCTAGTCCCTAATACCCTCCATAAAGTAATAAATTCCATGCTTAGCCCCAAAATTAGTAATCCACTTGGGAACCCAGCTAATCTACGGATCACTCCTGACAACTAAAGAAACATGAGTAGTATTATCATCTTTAATCCTCAGATTAATGCATCCTATATCAATCAGAATCCTGGTAAACCCTTCCTCAACCTACGGCACTTAGAATGTATAGTACTCTGGTGTTTCAATGCTCTTAAAAATAACTACACACGATTCATTCTTAGGCACAGGAATTCCGTTACATTTCACCATAATTTCTCGGTTATTTAACGGCCATGGCATCTCTAGCTTATAATTGATTACTCTCCTATACTTTGTTATACTTGCTAGCTAATTCGAGTCGTTAATAACTGAAATCCAGTTATGTAGTAAATCAACCTCAGACAAAATTGCAAGAATGGGAAAAACTGGCGCTTCTAGTAGCAATTCAGCTCTTAGAAAGAATTCACTTCCAGTTCCTCGTGAGTAAGTTACTATATCATCTGTCCTTCTTACCAAGGTCCAGGAATCCTAATCAGCTAGCATTTTGTAACATGTGTTAATCTATTCGATATCCTGATACACTTCCGCTATCTCTTAAATCTCTCTAATCTTACTCATACTCTCATCGTCCATTTCCTGTTCTATATAAAACTCACCTAGCTTTTTAAGATAATGATAAGCTTCTATAGTATCATCCCGGTAATACATATTCCTTAAATGCTCAATTTCCGCCTGAATTCTTTCCATTTATATTTAAACTCTTAAAATTAATCTAAAGAGAATCAGTCAATAACTTCACAAATGACTTGTAGTTTATAAGACCTTAAGGATTTTTCTCTGACCGTAAAATTAAAGAGTCGACTTAATCACGACTTAATTTTAAATCTGTAAGCAGTTTTGTTGATAAAAAGTGGATTTCATCACTACTTAAATAGCCATTTCTATCTAAGTCATATAGGTGGAAAAGAGCCATTAGGTCATCATGCATGTTTAATTAGTGGACCCTGTGAAGAGTTAAATGCAAGAATTCTGTTAGGGGTAATCCGTCTTGGGGAGAATCAAATTACTAAAGCATTCTTTAGACTTTTTACTGAGGAATTTTTAGATTAAGGCACTCTAAGGCCTTATGGACGTCGTCATAGCGAATTTTCCCACTTCTACGCGAGTGAAACCATCTGAAGGCTTTCATTGCTTCTTAGAGATCGTTGGGGTTTATATGGTATTCTGAAAAATCAAGGGATTGTTCTTCTTCCATTATAAAAATGATGAAAGTTGTTGGAATTGGGGTAATAAGTGCGTTTTTTGCTTATTTTAGCTATAAATTTTTGAGAATTCCTAAATATGATTCGGATAATTGAAATTTACCTACTGTGACTGAGTATTATTAAAGTCATTTTATACAGGAAAAATAAACTGATTATAATTTATGTATGTTTAATTGCTCATGACAGAGCATTAGAAGTGATATAGGAAAACGGATTTAGATTATTGATTATAACACTCCTTAATATGTGTATCCTTTAGATGAATACTTGGATTGCCTTCCTAAGAGCTTTGGATATTCTTTAGGAAAAGGAAAGGAGATATTTCCTGATTTTGATTATGGAAAATGCTGAGATAAGCTTTAAAATCCATATACTGATATGGTATTAGACTATGACGTAAATAAACTTAGTATGAATTGTACAGGAAAATTTATACTAGGACCTGTTGATAATAGAAAAATAGTACTTTATCACGAGGCAAAGGATCTATGATAAGTTATGGATTCTTAATAAAACGGAACCTTTATAGAACAATATCATGAATTTGCATTTGGAGGATGTGATAATACTTTTAATAAAGCAGTTTACATGCCTAGATTTAATCATTAATTATACCAATAAAGACAATCTAAACAAGAATAGTTAAAATATGGAGGAAGAAGTAAAAATCTAGTTATATTCTTCATAGTAGTTGATAGTTTCTCAAGGAATCATTTTTTCAGAAAATTGCCTAATGTAGTAAAACAGCTAAATCAGCTCTAACATAAGAACTTTTCAGTTTTTGACTTTTTAATACACAATATTCAAGGCACTGCCTCATAACAAAACCAAGTTCCAATATTTGGAAGTAATGTTAAAGGAAAACATTAATCAAAGGTTAATATAACTAATCCAGGCTTTGATGCTTTATGAGACGTATATAATGAAATGGGTTTTGTTACATTACTAGGACTAGAGAACTGTGATTACAGTCTTCCTAGAAAACTCGGGCCAAATCCTAATCCGGACTATGTAATAAATCCCTTTTATTGTGCAGCAAAACGATTTCTGAATTACAGGGCTTCAAAGTCTAATTAGAACTAAAGATGCATTGGACCCTATATGTCCCACTGATACGCTATGAACTACACTTTGTAATTCAACTAAATGTACAAAGGGCTAAATCAATGAGTTTACCTTCATTTCGATGCAGCTCATGAAAATACAGGGCAACATGCTTCAACTTTAGACTTAGATTTACAATGATTTCTACAATAACTAATTGAAAACAATAAAGATAATGATATAGTGTTTTTTATTGAAGGGGACCATGGAATGAGGTATGGAAATTGATTTAAGGACTAAGATGCATACTAAGAAAATAAGCTTCCTCCTTTGTTCATTGTAGCTTAAGACTCTATATTGTAAGATATAAAAGGTTCTTATGATTGTTTATATCATAATTAATTACGACTCAATACAAAATTTGATTTAAGGAAAACTATGATATGACTATCAGGTTTTCCCTATAAACAAAATTTAGAAAGCATTGAAAGGCATCCGGCTATTAATCTTTTCACTGATAAAATAAATAATAACAGAAATTGCCTAAATTCAGGAGTGCCTGCTTGGTACTGTAGTTGTCTTGAGTTATAAGACATATAGTTGAATAAAACATCATAAGATGAAGAGATTATAGGGGTAAACAATCTTATAGATACTATGGCAAGTGAAAGTATTTCTTATATAAACTCAGTAGTGTATACAAGCTTTAAACTTCCAGCAGGTAAGTTATGCAAAAAATTAACTCTTAAAAATATTACAAAAGCATTTGGCATCCAGTTAGACTCATAGGCAGAGTAAATAAAAATTCATTTGACTATAAATGAAGATAAAAATGCAGTGTTTGAAATATCAATACTAGTTTCATCTGCCAAGCGCAATATGAAGGCTAAATTAAACTGATATCCCCTTAATCCAATTATATACAAAAACTTTCCAAAGAAATGAAGAGTAAAACTTATACAGATAATATCAATACAGCGCCTAGACTCATTTCAAGGTGAATGCGAGAAGAAATCAGAGGAGTTATAAATTCCACCAGAACTGTGTATTTGTGATTAAAACTACTCACATAATAATAAAAATGGATGATTTTTAATTCCAATTTAAAATAATAACTTTAGGTAATCAGGCAGTGGGAAAAACTAGCCTTTTAAAGCGTTTTACATGTGATGAATTTGCCTATTCTCGAATGCCAACATCAGGTGTAGAAAGTTATAAAAAGATAATAAAACTAGGAGAAACAAATATTTAGCTTTGTTTATTTGACACTTGCGGCTAAGAAAAGTACAACTGTATAAATCCTCCTTACTATAGAGATGCTCACGGTATAATATTTGTTTATGATATACAGAACCTTAAAAGCTTCGAGGGAATAGAAAACTGGCGTAAGAACCACCAAGAATATTCTCAAGTAAAAACAACTAAAATGATTCTAGTAGGAAACATGCAAGACCGCGAGTAAGAAAGACAAGTTTCTAGGGAATTAGCTTAAACCTATGCCAAAAGGCACAATATGCTTGCAATTGAGACCTCATGCATTACAAAGCACAATATACATACAGTATTTGATCAATTAACCTAATAATTACTAGACCTTCACCAAGGAGGTGCAATACAAGGCACCCGACTATCCAGTACATCCCGCACGAGTATCAGCCTAGCCAACCATACCCAGAGTGTTTTGGAACATACAACTAATAAATCATGTTTTTGTTAGTAAAACTATCACATACTAGGTGGAATATCACACCTGCTCCAAAATTTTGTGAAATAATCTTTACTTCCCGTCGCTAATAAATGCCCTAAGGGATGCCAGGCCATGTCTCTGATCACTCCTCCATGCGCATTCTCCAGATAACAAGCACAGCTGTCATGTCCCACAATCCAATAGCCAATACTCCCATCAAACCCTCCAGATGCAAACAACTCCGGATGGAAGGGATGCCATATCAAAGAGCTTACTTCTTTAGGATGATGTTTAAACACTTACATAAGCCGCATAGTTCTGAGATCATACAGCTTTATTTTAGTATCCCTTGAAGATGTTAAAAAGGTGTTTCCATCTAAGCTCCACCTAATCCTTGTAACTGCGTTGTTGTGGGCATGAATATTGCAAAGCTCTCTGGATGTTTTGGGGTCTCATAGCTTCACAAGACTGTCTTTACTGCCAGTTGCTATAAGGGATTGCTAAGGATGTCATTCTGCACATTTTACATCCCACCCGTGGCCTACTAAGCTTCTTTCTTCCTTTAGTAGGGTAAAATCTCAGATTTTACCATGTCTGTCGTCTGAGCATGATACAAACTTCATATTGTCACCTGGGGAAAAGCTTAAATCCCTTACTGCCTCCACATGCCCCTTTATTTGCTTTATTGCCTTCATGTTACTTTTGCATACCTAGATTATACCGCGGGAGTCCCCTGATAACATAAAAAGATTGTTGTGAGTAGTGCGCATTACTCTAACACCTGCAGCTAAATGCATCTGTATCAAACTCTCGTATTTAAAGTTAATACCACTTCACAGTAAAAACTCACCTGAGTCACAACCGATTATTATTCTTTGTCCATGGCCTATTCATTATACTGCGAACACTGGAGATGGAACCTTGTTTTTTGAAGAACATACCAAACTTTGACAGATTGCAAGGTGGGGAGAGCCTATTTCTGAGAAAGTTGGCATTTAACGACGGAATGGGTTTCTGAAAGCCCGATTGTGCATATAGGTAACCAGAGAGGATTAAGGATCTATTATTTTACGCTCTATTGTTTTACGGTCGTCATCTAAAAGCATCATTTTTATTATAAAGATTGATTTAAAGAGAGCATACAAAATATTATTAATTATTGTTTGTTAAAGCGTGCAAATAAATTAAAGGAGATAAAATGTAGTAAAATTAATTTTGCCATAGTTAATTATCGATAAAAATATTGATACCTATGCAAGTAATCTTTTTGCGCAAGAGACAAAATAGCTGTGTTTTGAGACATATTTAAATGTAATTATAGCAAAAATTGTTAAAATGCACGAATAATTAAAGCAAATTGATATTTATTCTATACTAGCCTTATAGTCTTCCAACAATGCATTTTACCTGATGTCGTTGTAGATTGTACTTGTTATACAAAATCTTCCCGCATTATTGGCATGTTTATCTAGTTGACATTTCGTGCACCTATTAAACATGGAACCTTAGAGCATACTTATGCCTAAATCTTCTATCGCATTATAGGCACCTGCTAGGCTTATTTTTTGTATTATGCACCTTTCCTAGATGTTGTTTCATACCTTTGTATGAATTAAAAATCATCTCACATTAAGGGCAATTGAATTTTTAAGCTATTTAAAAAGTTTATTGATTTGTCTTTTTAATCTTAGAATTTGATTCCTACTCTTCTAGCTAATCCCAAGTGTCGTTTGTAGCGACTGAATCAGTAAAACGTTGGATATTTTACAGATCTGATGTCTAGTCATGAACCGGAACATCGGGTTTAAGATGATTTTACAAATTGGAAGCATTGGAAAAGGAAATGTGACAATTTTAGCACTTAAAACTCTGACTTTACCTTTCTTAAAAGCTGTGTATCAGACTTCTAGGTATGCTAGGAATTTTTTAGAGTTATTGTTTAATTTCTTCCATTAAATTTTATTGTATTTCAGAAGATTAAATTTACAATATGCATTTTGGCTATTTAGTTTTGCAAGAAAGAACTTAAAGGATTAATTTGGTATGAGACTTTGTACCATCTTTATAAAAATTTGTTTTATAAATAATTTAGAGTTTATGCTTTGTCTAAGGACAATGAAAATTTGTATATGTACAAATATTAGTATTTTATATGTATTATATTCTCTCAATATTCCCTCATATTCTTCAATGTGGTGATAAAAAGCATTTTTCCTATTTTCCACTCCTATAAACCTTGCCATCATTATATTCAAAAGGTAATAACTTAATGAAGTATATTTAATAGTTCAATTTATATACATAGTGGGGAATATGCTATATAAATTAATCAATAAAGCTGCATATTATTCAAAACGTTTTGTGTCAAATATGATGAAGATTGTATACTTATAAATGCACTGTATTGATCAGAATAGGATAGCATACTATTACATAAAATTGGATAATTTTAGTACAAAATCTGAATAAGTATGAGATTTGGTATTCTATAGAAATGTAAGTACGTAATTCATTCAGTACATTCTGATATCTAATTTATTAAGTATGGATTCATTAATTAAGAAGCTTTTTATATTGCTATAATACATATATTATTAATTGCTTAAAGTATGCTATTATTAATTGTATCATATAGCATCTGAAGGTAATTACTAAACAATTTATTGATATAATAGAGTATAATTCATTTGCTCAGTTCTATATTAGGAAAAGATACCAAAAATGTATAGCTTTTTCAAAGTGTTAATAAATTAATTAGATTTAATGTAAGTAAGAATAAAGTATAGCATAATTTACTCATACCATACTGTTAATCTATACAGTATAACAATTAAGATTGCTTACAATATCTTTTTAAGCAGATTTACTAAACCATAGCCCTTATAAATTATTGGTAAAACTTAATTACAAAGCTAATTACTATCAATATAGTTAATAGCTTAATACTATTATTGGATTGTCTTGGTATGCAATTTTCTCCTACAAATTTATAATAATATTTGATAGTTTAGTAATCAAATTATTGTAAAATGTATTATTAATACCTTGCAAAATAGATAAACCAAAGTAAAATAACCTTATAATCTAGAGCAAATTAAAATCATTTAATATTATCAGCAATATCTTTTAAAAAGCTTTAAACTTATGGATTTACCCAGCTCTAATTATTACATAAATTAATAGCTTATATAGCCAATTCTAATTAGTTTTTAAATTATGATTACTCCTACAAGCTAGTAATAATCAGCATGCTATAAACAATATATTTTATTTATTAATTATCTTTGGAATCAGGCCAATTCAAAAGAAACAAAAATAGTCATAAATTTCCTATAAGCTATATCTGCTAACCATACACTATTTTTTTAACATTTTTAAAGCATACATTGCTTAAAATAGATGGACTTATTTTTTATTAAGAATATATCAAATTAATTCGGTTTAAATCCTTTAATGATATTTTAAGGATAGTAAATGAACTAATAAATTGTAGCTCTTTTGCTTGTTAATTGTAATATTCACTCCATTATTCCCTACAAGCTTTATTAAATTACTTTAAAATAACATTATTACAAATATTACGCATTTAAACTAATGCTTTATTTTCTCAGTAATAATCTTATTTATTTTATCCACCCTAAACTAAAATAAATAATTCCTTAAAAACAATTATTAATTCATGTTTATAAGCCTATTAACCTTACCTTCCCATATAATCCAACTTTAAAAAATGAAGGATTTAAATATCCTTATTGCTCTAATCTACCTCTGTGATTTCCTTGAATTTCTATCGAATTGACAAAGTATTATAAAAATTATCCTAGTAGCATCTTTCCACCTCTTCATACAAGACTAAATAATGCTATATCTGATCATCCTTTTTATCCAAACACTGCTAACAGCTGTCTAATACTCAGTGATAGCATTTGGGAACTTAATGATGATTATCTACTTTCTCCCGAACTTCACTAGCTTTAAAATGACCAATTGCTCCGGAATTCTTTTAGTTACTTATTTCATTTTCGGCTAAGCAGGTGTAATTGCTGGAACTAATAATCAAAATCAAAGCTTATACCTTTTAATATATGGACTAATGGTAATTCATAAGGTCCACAGCTAAAATCAATAAAAGAAGCTAAATTAGAACCTTGCAGCAATACAGAACTAAATTTTGTAATGAAGTTCCTCATAATCAAGCCTTAGTATAAGTTTTATGTCTAATTCAACAAGTTTATAGAGATAGTAATCATCAAGATAACAATTGCTAAGAAAGCTAAAAACATTTCGATCCTAGAGAAAGCAAATTAGGCTGAATACTGAGGAAGATGAAATAAAAGACGATTAAGATTTAAAGAATTTGTCTAAAAATTCTAATAGTTAAGCCCTGGACGACTTATTATAAGACTCATAGTCAGAAAGTAATAGTGAAGGAGTTTTTAATGAGTCTGTTGATTCAGTGGATAACGAATAAAATTTCATGAACACTACAGAAAGTGAAATATCAGAAAATGAGCTTGAAGAGTTGATATAAGCGTTGCTTCATAAGGAAATTATGTTGAATAATTATCATGGCTTAGACCATTAGTAGCAAAATGCCTTAATAACAGATATGAGATAGAAATACCTTCAAGCTGCAAAGTAATCTACATCAACTACTAGAAACACTA
This sequence comes from Condylostoma magnum, assembly GCA_920105805.1. Classification (NCBI taxonomy): domain Eukaryota; phylum Ciliophora; class Heterotrichea; order Heterotrichida; family Condylostomatidae; genus Condylostoma; species Condylostoma magnum. The sequence goes on from CAKKTI010000023.1 coordinate 17,399, forward strand.
AAAAGTTGGTAAGGATGAGTAAAAGAAACAGTCTTTATAATATTCAAGTATTGGAAGAAAATGAAGAATTACTTAAAGCATTAAAAGACTTTGGGAATTGGGATTTCGATACTTTAAGTATAATTGACTACACTCATTATCCTTTATAGGATTTAGCGAAATATGCCTTTGTGAATTTAAACGTTACGGAAGATTTTAAAATTTCTTAATAAAAGCTAACCTCATTTTTATTATAGGTGGAAAAAGGCTATAAAAACACTAATTTTTATCACCATAGTTTACATGCAGCTGATGTCACTAACTCAGTTTACTTTTTACTACAATCAGGGTTACAATTATGCGGAAATATAACAGATTTAGACTTTTTTGCTTTACTAATAGCTGCAATGTGCCATGACATTGGACATCCCGGAGTCAATAATACATTTTTAGTACTATCAGGAGATAAATTAGCCCTATAGTACAACGATTCAAGTGTTTTAGAAAACATGCATGCATATAAAACCTTTTAAATTCTAAGGAAATAAGGATGTGAAATCGCTGAAAACTTAAATGAGGCTGAATTTAGATAATTTAGAAAAATAGTAACTTAAACCATTTTAGCTACTGATCTAGAAAAGCACTTTCAAGTACTGGAAAACTTCAAAAATATGTTTAATTAGGGAGATGTTGCAAATATGGAAAATGAAAAATTCAAATTTGCTTCCCTTTAAATTATTATAAAATGTGCTGATATTGGACATGGAGCCAAAACTTTAAATCTACACAAAATTTGAAGCGGACTTATCAGCAAGGAGTTTTTTGAATAAGGGGATAGAGAACTAGCTGAAGGATTGCCAATAAGTCCTCTATGTAATAGGAATTCTGTAGTTTTATGCGACTCATAAAAAGGATTTCTAAACTTCTTAGTTTTACCTGTTTTCACCACTTTTGAATCTTATGTAGAGTCGTGTAATAAAGAAGGTGGGGATTTAGAGATAAAAATATGTACTGAGAACATTAAATAAAATTTAGAGTTTTGGGAAAGTGAGAGAGACTTGCTTAATTAGGGATTACAACCTCAGTTTGAACTTGATGATTCACCACCTCCTTTAGCATTTTTAGAATGAATTGATAATTAATGACCTTTTATAAATTTTGTTTTATAGGTAAAATTTTCTTAAAGCTTTATTAAGGTAATACTAGATATGTTTTGATGGTTTATATAGGTTATTTTAGTCAATTATTATAAAAAAGGTTCTAATCATACTATATGAGTAATAATATCTCATTAGTTAAAACTTAATGTGCATTAAAGGAAATTTAATTCAAATAATAGAGTTGATTTAAATAAATATTTATTTCATCTCTAAAAAATGGATATTCTGATCTAAGTCTAATATCAGATTTGATATCTTATATGACTGAATAACTAATAAAGACATAAAATTGACTTAAAATACTGATGTAAATACTCTATAAAGGCAGTTTACTACTTATCGTTTTATTTAAATGACTGTAAATCAATTATTTTAAAATGTATTATCCTACTAAATTAAAATTCAAGGATCTTCTTTTGAGTATAAGATTATTTTAACCCAACTTTAGTCTAACTTCTTTCTTCTCTACATGAACTGGATAATTCGTATGGTGATAATGCTCAGATTTTTTAAACTATTTCCAAGCAATTCTACGATACTCCCTTAATTCTTCTATAGACCCTTTTAAGGGCTATTCTGGGTCAGAAGGAATCGAACAAGGAGAGAATGGTTAAGCTTATTGCTTTGACCTGTATTTAGGTTAAATTAATATTCTAGAACTTGGAAATAATTATTTTCTCTATGATTACGAGTTTTATTACAAATTTATTTACCTTTACGGCATTTTTATTTCACATTTAATGATTCAAATTATAATTGATAATCTTTTTATTGATTGTATGAATTGGCTTAAGCAATGCCTTATATAGTACTAAATTCACTCATATTATATTAGAAATTATATTACAGGTTTAATTTACCTATTAAATTTTATTTATCTAAAATGCATTAAATATCCCTTAATAAAAGCTCATCATAATAAGTAGTTTATACTAGAGCACCTAAAATATACAAAAACCCATTTAAAATCTAATTAGTTTACTGTCTACTATATTTTTGTAAATTAATCCATAGCTCTCTAAGATACTCTCTTAAAGGATACGTCCTTCTAAATGTGTCCTCATTTTTTATAGGCAGATGAGCTGCTTCAAAGGAAGTGCCTTATTAAAGGGCAATTAAAATTTCTTTGAGTCTTTTGATAAGTTCAATCTACCTATAAAATATCTTTTTCTGTGAAATTCTATAATGTAAGCTCATGGTTTACCTAAAATCTAGCCCTCCTTGCAATAACTACTACACATCATCTGATAAAAGAGTAGTAAATCGAGAGTTCAGTTCTGCAAAAAGTAGTAGGATTTTCTCTATCACTAGTAATTCTATAGTTAAGTTAAAAGGTTAATCTCTCAGAAACGCAAATTGTTCGAATTAACTTGGAACTAGTTATTTTCTATAATAAGTGAAAATATCAGTATTCAGTTTATCAAATTTTAGCTTAAATAACCTCGTAACTCTTCCCAAAGTGAGCTTTTGCAACTTCCTTCTAAAACTTTTATCCTGAATATCCTTAATAGCTATAGTAGTCTTTGGCCTTACTCCAGTATCTCACATTCTAAAAGTCATTGAATCATATCTATTATCAAAATAACAAAATCCATAGTCAAGCAGTAAATCGTGATTATTCAACCTTCCATAGCAATTATAAACTTACTATCCTTTCCTAAAACTGCAATTTTTTTCACATCTATACATAAAATATTTAACAATTTCAACATCAGGTGCAGGATCAACTTCTTATTCAACTGTAGTGCTTTCGTATGGATCTACCGACTCCTCAGATTCCTCCGACTCATCCTCATTGTACTCCTCAGGCTCATTTCGCATTTCATCGTCATCCGAGCTGCTGACGTATCCTTTTACTAAATCATCAATTTCCCATATATTATTACACTTCCGCAACTCATTATGCTCAGGCAGTTCATCAATGTACTTTTCTAATCTATTCATTAGTGTTCTACCCCCCATAGGAAATCTGGGTCTGGATTATTTGTTTAAAAAATCCGAGTAGTCTACTGATGTATAGTTTGAATTTACCTTAGACATTAAATACTTGTTAGTTTTAGATTCATATTACACATACAAATCAGCATGGTTTATGTTATCAGCCAGAGGAATAACCATTCCTTTCTCCCAAGCAAATGATCGAGTAGTTACTAGTTTATAACTTATGATAAAAAATCTTTATAAATCTTGGTCCACTGGGTAGAACTAGGGATACTTAAAAACATATTCATTAAGAGAGCATCACAAACTTTAAACTTCATCTTTGCTTTTCTTGGCATCATGGGCTATGTAAGGATCTTGTAGTAGGGACTAGTCCTCGTTTGACCAATCTCATAATACATCTATTTCTGGTACAATTTGGAAGTAAGGGTACCAAAAACTCTACTCCCCCTTGATTATTTCGTACATTATGAACAAATAAAGCATGTCATCGTAGGCTCTGGAAGAATCATCAAACCATTTCTTATTTTCCTCTCATATTACTCTTAATTCACTATTTTTAGCAGTAATTGGAGATATAGCTATTGTGTATGGAACAAATATAAAGGCTTTTTAGGAAGAAATGTCACAGTTGGCCATTGCCCCTACTAGTCCTTCCTTTCCAAATGCTACAGGATAATCAATGCTTGGGTAAATAGCTCCATTTTCATCAAGTCATTATTTATATGCAATTATTTCAGGATCATTCTAATGCTTTAAAGTTTCCTCTTCATTTACTTCTGGAAATAAAGTGCCTTAGATTTGATCTATACAATCAATATCAGTGTTAAAGCTCTCCATTTTTTATTATAACCTTACATTTTTAGGCACAGCCTTCTTTCATTACTCCGTATTTACGTTAAGAATAAAATGTACTGAATCAAAATATGACTCCTTATTACACTTTCCCAGGGACTCTCAACCTCGGCAATAGAACCTCTAATAGACTCTGGTTCTATATCCCACTAACGATAAACCTGAAATCCCCGTCCAATCCACTTAAATTAATCAAATCAAGGTCTACAGGCATCCCTAACCTTCTACATACGCACATCAGTCTCTTTGGATTCTGGAAGTGTGATAGAAGTTACTTATCCCAGCGATTTAAACTCAGGTAATACAGTTACTAAGAGTCTTTCTTAGGCCCTGGATGCGGATGGTGAAGCAAGTATAACATTAGACCCCATTACACTTCCTGATAACTCTAAGGCTTATGGGCCCTTCAAAGTTATTGCTAGAAGTTCGACTAATGGCTAAATAAAAGCAATGACTAATGCCTTTGGGTCAATTTACTTAAAACCAAACGCGGGTTAACTATCTTTTGCAAGTGTTTCTACTATAACTGGCAATGCAGCCTCTCCTAATACCTTGACTCCTATCAATTTTGTGTTTGAACTCAGTTATGATGTATGGGCCTATGATGTTTTTGCTATTACTGCTCTAAATTCAGATTGGACGTTGTCCTCTAGTCCTAATTGCAGTTCTACCAGGAGTAGTGGAGTTCCTAGTGTTTTTGTATCGGTGAATAATAACAATAGTCTAGATTGCTCGTCATCTGGGGACACGATTTATATATACGGAATTGCTTAGGAGATTGATATCAATGTAAGTGATAATACTGCGGAGTTCTAGATTGAAGGATTTATTTCGCCTAAATACGTAACATCTACTGAGTAGAATCAGTGAAGCATGACACATTGGAGGGGTTGGGCTAATTATCAGATTGCTACTTGGACTGGAAGCGGAGTTGTTACTAACCCTGCCGTTTTATCTATACAAAGCTGGAGTCCTTATTCAGATTTCTAATAACTTGATATTGTTTCTGGGCTCACACTATACATGAATGTTGCAGTCAGTGGAGATTAAGATATTCCTAGTGGAGGAAGAATTGACTTCAGTTTTACTAACGTTGATATACAGACACCTAAATGGGCAAATTTTGATACTGAGCAAAACGTTGTTGGAGAATCTGACTCTGGGTATGTATATGTTAATTATATCAACTCAGAGGTCAACCTAACGGCTTCCCTAGCAAATCAAACAAAAGCTACGGTTAACATAGGTTCAGGTGGTCTCCCCTCAGGGACATAAGTGACTTTATCGCTTTTAACAGAATTCATAAATTCACAGTCAGCCTCAGTGTCAGCTGAATCAAGTAACGGGACAAGTACTATAGATACTACATCTTAGCCAACTGTTATAGAGTATGCAGCGAATAATTCAGCCCGCAAGTGTAGTTTCTATGACCTTTACTTCTCTCCTAATCTTAACGGTTCAGCATCAAATGGAGTCAATTCCACTGGAGATAATTCAAACAAGTATATTTTCTTTGGCTTTGAAGCTGCTACAGGCCCTAATTTAACCAATGTACTTATAAAGCTGCATATGCCGGGATAACTAGGTGTATTTCTGAATGATTTTGCAGTTTAATTCAATAATCAAGGAGGAGGAATGCAAGCAGATTACTTAAAACACACTGATGTTGCTACTCAATACGGAACTGATCTGTCTGGAGGAAGTCTTACCACAGGCACTAATATTTCTGTATCAACCTCTGAGAATTCTTTAAGCTTTAACGCTGATATTACCAGTGCTGATGGAGCTGTTGTAAGTATAAATAATGCAAATGCTTCAAATGCCATTACAAGTTTAGGACTTCCTAGAGTAGAATCGAATCTTTTTACCAGATATGAAACTTATATTGCAGTTTCTTAGTAAGGACAGCCCACTTATGTATAATTTAAGTAAATTTCATTTACTGCGAATACTTTCTAAGCTGCTACTTTTGTTAATCAGTGTTATAATGTGAGACTTATTACCCTACAAACAAAATTTAATACAAGCTCAGGAAGTTATAGGGTAAAATTTGAATTTGGCGCGGATTATGACAGCTTATTTTAATCAGGACTATAATTAAATGATTTTTACCCCATAACATCCCCTACAACCAATGCAGGTGATATTTCTTTATAATTATCAGCATCTAGAACCTTACTTTTAACTAGAAACAACAACAGCTGGGATTCTAGTATTTCCTATCAATTCTATACAGCTTTGCAAACCAGTACAATTACTACCCATTAAGCTACTATAACCCTTTACTTTGAGCTTCAAAACACATCAATATAGCAGGTTGTATTAAAACAGTCTAATATCGCTACTAACACAGCCTTAACTCCAGAAACAGCAGCTGATTTACCCTAAACAGGTCCTTTTACAATTTCTCAAAGCCTTACACTGTCCTCAAGTGCAGATGCAATAGCTGGTCTAACAGCCAATTAAAACTACAGCTTTATAATGCAGTTTCCTCAAGGCTTTGACGTAACTGGAGGAACGCTAGTTATTTCAGATAATGGCGGAGCTTAGGTAGTGAACTCTACATCAATAAACCTTCTAGGTGCAGGGAATTTCTTGTTTAAATTTCCGTCAGTAATAGCGCATAATGCCCAATGTCCTGATGCTAACTGTGGTATGACAGTTTCTAATATAAAAGCTCCTCGTGCAGACTATGGATCCCAGACTATTTACTATGGCTCAACTACTGAGTGCAATTAGGATGATGCAATAACAACAACTAGAGGAAATATAGTACTAGGTGGTCTAACACAAGATAGCATAAAAGTCAGAGGCCCTGATAACTACAGCTACACACTTACTTTCACGTTAACACCGGATCACTATATACCAACGGGCGGCACTCTTGCGTTTTCTTTACAGTCAGACTGGAAACAATGCAACTCTGTTTGTACTTTTTCAGATGGAGCGACAGGGTCATGCTAGTTTTCTAATATCGGAACACTAACTACAGATTATGTATCGGATGAAATCACAGTTACAATTACTGATCTACTACCTCCGGGCTCAACAGGTAATAATAATGTAATTTCCCAAGCTACCAGTAGAGACGGCTCAGCGATTATTGATTAGAGCAACTTTGCTGATAATTTACAAATCGTAGCTAAAAATCCAGTAGGCTTTACTAATGTGTAAGAGTTCAGGACAATTCCTCCTCATGCTTCCCTTATAAGTACCGACTTTTATTTGAGGTTTAGTATGAGTAAATCAGTACCCACTGGAGCGGTATTAAAGGTATAAGCTCCACAAGGCATAGAGTACTTTACTCGTTCTAGTGCTAACAATTATGTATTCTTTTCTAAAAAGTACAAATAAGTGCAGATTTCTTAATCTAGCATTGATATAACTATAGATGAAGGTATCAATGCAGATGAGATTGTAGAGCTATATGTGGAAGATGGCTTTGATAATCCGGCTAATACACTGAGCAGTATATTTACTATAAAGGCTGAGTATACTTGCAGTGGAGAAACTATAGTTATAAACGACGACTCTGATAACTCGGTGACTAATCCAGACAGTTTGCTGTAATTGCAGATTAACTCTGGTACTTTAGGCACCCTAGGCACAGCCTCTGTATAATAATCTTTGAAGAATGCTGGAGAGCTGTCTTCTTACACATTTGCTTTCTCTACTTCCGGAGCTGTTGAGTCCTCTGATGAATTTTGAATTAAGTTCCCTAGAGCTTATGATGAGTTAGTTTCTACAGAGCAGTGGTCAAGTGAACAAAGCTTTAAAAGGTATCGCACAGCTGCTCCTAATCATTATTATATCAATTGCTAGAGTTAGGAGCTAGGGAATGATGTTGAATGTACTGTGGATCATAGATTCGTAAGAGTTTTCAATATAGCTTCTCTTTCAACTGGATAGGCCGTTACTATTACTATTAATGAAGTGTAGAACCCAGAGGCTAATATCAATAGTAATTTTTTCAAGATTTATCATATCGGGGAAAATGGAGATGTAAAGGCCTTTAATGAAAATGTGAATGGAGTTAGTATTGATGCATTGCCTGCATAAAATATCACTATACAGCAAGTTGTAGTTGGTAATTAAGAGCAGTAATAGTTGTCTGATTACACTGTCAAGTTTTAGTTCTAAAGCATTGCAATTCAGTAGGATTATAGTATAAGTTTACTATTGCCTAGATAATATAGGACTAATTTAAGCTAAACTGGTTCAAATTTAAGCACTCCTGTATGCACTTTGGCCTATTTTGATACCAGTGATAATGTTTCCGACATAGGAAATTAAAACAACACTGGAACTAACTATACTGGTGTAAATACTTGCTAAGTTAAGGATAATGAGATAATAATTGACTTTACTGAGAGTAATACAACTATCTTTGACTAGAATTTAAGGATGGATTGGAAAATAAGTTAATTAGTCAACCCTGGTTGGGGAAATACAAGGTTAAATACAGTAAATCCCACCGGATTTTACGATGCTTGGGATTCTAACGTCTTTCCTATACATGATACTTGGACCTATCAGCTTCAACTTGGATTATTTGATGATACGAATGATTTACTACTAGCGAGGTCCTATACTAACGTAAATGGGGCATGGCTAGGGTTTGAAAGCAAATTCAGAGGTTTTACTGTAAATTAGTATAATCCTATAAATAACAGTAATTACATATACATTATTTCGGGGAGTTAGAGCAATGATATATGAATAGAAAGTGTTAATGGGCCACTAGCTGCTCAATAGGTAGTATTTAGTGCATCGTAGAATGATTTTAGTAATTCCACTGGAAGTTTGCAGTTCTCGTCTGTTATATATAACTGGAAAATGTTTGCTAATGAATATCGAATAGCATTTAGAGTAAGTGCTTCTGGAGAGTCTGATCAAGGGATTTACTATATTGACTGGTCTCTTAGCATAGACTAATTTGAGGGAGTTAGTACAAATCACTATAATCCCCCAGTAAAAACACTAGTAGAGGTAAACAATAATGTGAAAGCAGCTTTTACAGTTTCTCCCAGCTAAGGCTTGATTGTTGAAGTTGGAAAGACTTCAATTCCTGTTAAAATCCATACTGATAATGCTCCTTTTGAAGGCTTAAATTTAGTTCTTTCTCTATCTAATACTACTCTAGGGAATAAGATTACTTTAAGCCAAACTAACATTAATTTTATACCTGATGTTAATACTAGATATGTGACAATATCCATAACATCTGACTACGATTTATAAAATGATCCTAATGAGCTCAGTGTACTTTTTTCCTTGTAAGGAGCTAATTATCTATTTTATCAATCATTACCCCCATTATAATTTGCTATAGCTACAGCAACAACTTCAGATGCTGAACCACAAGCTCCGACTATTCAGCTCTCTAATACCACTAGAACCTCGGTTAACATATCAGTACAAGGATCAGTTGATTACGGACAAGTATACTGGTATTGTGCTCCAGACGGTGACGCTGGTATGTCTACATCTGGGCTGTTGTAAAGTCTTTCTAACTACTACTAACTTGAAGAAGATTCTATACAAACAGATTAACTAACACGAGCTGATTTGGAATTCAGACCAGCAGACTCTGACTCCTCAGACTACGACGACAATTGAACAATGTTTATGCACAGACAGTACAAAACTCACCTATAAAGCTAAACATGGAGCGGTGTTGTAACAGTAATTGGAAATACAGCCTAGCAAGCAGCACAGATTACCTCCCTAGCAGCCTAAACAACCTACAAATGCTGGGCGTATTTACAAGACAAGTATCTAAATCTTTCCTAAGCTGCTACTAGTACTTTTACTACTGATACTCTTCCATAGGCCGTCAACTTTTAAATCACCTTTTCTACTACCTAAGACTCACTTGTATAAGAAACATTCGAAAGTGACTTTTAAAGCTTTATTGCTGAGGCTTTTGGAGTTCAGCCTAAAAGGCTGATAGATTTTAGTTATTAGAGTGTTCAACCATCCGAAAACACTACAGGATCTGCTACTTTTTCCTGAAATGTGCCAGCTTTAAGGTAAGTTGAAGGACCTATTCCTGGGGTTTTAATGGAACTGTAGGACTCTAAGCTATAAATACTTAGTAAGAGAATAGCAACTAAGGTGCCAAATACTCCTAAATATAATCTGAATGTTATTGATGCTTTTATCGCACATAATTGGGACTCTGTGAATTTACCTTAGTAAGGTGATGTTCTAACACAAACTGAAGTTTCCTTTACCGCTGCATGTACTGCCGCGTCTGGGTATATATGTGCTGACTGTGTTTTGCCTGGCAATTAAAAATACCCTAACCATAATTAGATTTTAGTAGGGTTAAATGAAAACAATGATGTTGCTACTAGTTTTGCTTGTACAAGATTTACAACCCCAAATTAGTAAGTTACTATGAATCTATATGAACTTTAGGCTACTACATAGTATAAATGCTATTTTTAGTGCTTTAATGATTATCCTGGATGGCCTGGGTTTATTATCTATACATAGAGTGAGGAAAACCCTATATATTCAGTAGCTATTATTACTAATGGAGAGGAAGAAAGTAGTGATGAGTTCTCTGAGAGTTTGGTACTAGGCTTGGCAATTTTTATAGGATTATTAATTTAGTTTGAAAAATGTAATAATTTAAAAATAATCAGGAGCATCTGGTTAGCTTAAGTGTCAAATAACTACTTAACTACTAAGTAATCGAAGGGTATTGTTAAATAATAATTTAAATTTACTAGCTATATATACTGCGAAAATATAAAGCATATTACCGTTCATTTTTATTAAAACGATACTTTAGATAATAAACTTAATATTGAAGCAATATAATGCGTTTATATCTTGGTTAATTGCAGATTAATATAATAAATATTCATCGTATTTAACAAATAATTATTCAATATTTAGAGTATAAATAAAGAAACTACAATCAAATCAATTAAAATGAAATATAGAATTAATCTCCTCTAAATTGCACTAAAACTGGATGAATTTTTTCAAAAGCCTCCTCCATATCCTATCTTGTTTTAGCGCCGGTTAATACTAACTTTCCCGATGAAAAAATGAGCAACACCACTTTTGGTTTGTGTATATTATAAATCAGTCCCGGGAATATCTCTGGCTCATACCTACAATAAGTGCCATGTGAGCACTTTAAATCCACTAATTTTACCCTAAATTTAACATCAGCACTTCCAACCATATTTTGAACCTTAAACTCGGTAAATCTAGCAGCTTAAAATCCAAGTCTTTGAATAATTCTTGTGAATCTGTGTAACAATTACTTCTTAGCCGAATCTCTCGCCTGTGAATCATCCTTAGCCCCTGTGACTACCATCTTCCCACTATGAAAGATCAACGCGGTTGATTTCGGCTAACGGATCCTCATGATAACCGCGCTAAAACGTTTGGGATTGTATTCTACATTCAAAGCGTTTGTTGCAATACGGTCTAAATCCAAATTGCATTTTAGATTCACAGTTGCCACGACGTTTCTTAGTAAAAGTTACTGTAAAACTGGACGTGTTACTTAGTTTTAGTTGATGTTGACTTATTGATCCGGGTCGAAATTGGTGTTTTATAATGCGAATGAATTTCTGGAGTTTAGCAAGCCGTCGAAGCTTTGTCTGCTTTCTAAGTTTGGTAACATTTATATTTTATTTTTATTAGTTGAGGGGGCAGGAGATGTTTATAAGTTGGGGGTCTATTAGGCTTTTAGATATTTTTGTTCATTTAGTAGTCATTTGCTTGAAATTCTAGTAGGTTAGATTTTAAACAAATTTTCACAATTATTCATCATGTCCAATCATTTAACTCGCTTGTTTGTTTTTACCTTATAGCTTTTATCTTACCTCTTACTTTAATGTCGGGGTATATTCTCTAATAAAACATGAAAATTCATAGCATTATAATAGGAGAATTTTAGAGTGGGAAATTAGAATTATATTAGGAAGTTTGTAATATTTGGGGGATAAGGATGCTTTTTGTTTATTATTCCTTGATTTTACTCGTCTAATTGAGGTAATTGTATTGAAGAATTCAAATTTAGTTAGAATATGTATTGCTTTGGTATAAATTATTACAAGTTTATCAGTTTAAGAAGGGCTTGTATTAATTATTACAGACAGTAGGGTATAATAGTAGTCAAATGATAATTATTAATTATACTCTATATATTCAGGGTTATGAGAATCCTGAACTTAAAAATAATTGCATACCAAGCTCCCATAATAAAGCACAATAGTGTTTCTAAAGATAATTATTAGTATCAAATAAAACCATATACTATTTCAATCAAAAGGAGATAACAAGATATTAATCTTATCCTTGTATTTTACTAAAACATACATGTAAATACAGTAGTGCTATTTTCCGAAAATAGCTCTAACAAATAAACAATAATCTTTTTATACTAAAATAACTAAATTTCATCTCTAAAAACTCTAGCGTTCTCGTTAATGAATTCCTGTAAGTTTTCTAGATTTAATTCCTCATCAAAACGAACTGGTCTCTCTGGATGATCCATAGGAACATAAAATACTTAAGGTAGAGGCTTCGCTTAGAATTACCTGGGTAGTTGATTTTTTAGTCCATCTATTTTTGTTACTGTAAGCCTTCCTGTATCTCTATATTTAGCCCCTAACTTCTCAAAATGATTTAAAATCTGTATATCAGAGTTATTGGAATCGTAAATATATACTAAAACATCTTAGTCAGTATACATTGCATTATCTTTAAAATTTCTTCCAACTAGATGCTTTACATCATTTTCCCATATACTTTTTAAGGGGGTTTCGGACTTTATATACGGCCTAAGTTATCCCTTAGAATACTGATCTATTTTAAATTCAAGTTTATAAATATCAAAATAGCCTAAATCATTATAAAGTTCGTCTTGATATACGGCATATTTTAGCTGCTTTTTCGCATTTTCAATTACTAGAAAGATTTTATCCTCATCATTGTTCAAAAACTCTTCAACCTGATATCTCATTGTACTTTTATCAGTAATAGCGAATTTATACTTTTAATCGGACTTAAACTCACTAACATGATCTTTAATGCCTTAGTAAAACCTGTTTACAAAATATCTAATTGTGCTGTAATTCATTCTTTCATCAAAATTAAACCATAATGTTATAAGAGGCTTTGTTTCATCTTGCTTAAAAACGCTTTCACTGTCATAGTTATAAAATCCGATTACAGAGTAATACAATGAATCAACTTATTTCTGCAAGTCTTATAAGTCCTACCACTCAACTAAAGGAACATATTATCTGCTAACAGGTGTTACTAATAAATTCCCTCTTACAATAACAATAGCTTCATTATCAATATCGAATTTGACTGACCAGCTGCCATCCTCGTTTATAGCAAACCCGAAGTTGTATACTCCTGAGTTATTATACGCAAGTTGCAGAAAGTCTTTATAGGCTTAGCTTTCCTTACTGTCAAATACACCTACAACTATTCCCTTTACAGGGGCAGTTTCCTCTACATATTTATCAATTTCAGATATATCAAAGAATTCATGTATAGAAGGCCTTCTACTCTCTAAGAATTGCTTTAAGTTTCCTTCATGTAGTGATTAGTAATAATACTACGGCTCTGTTGTGTATGCCCTGTAATACCTCAACGCGGGGTATTTGCTTTCAGCGTATTAATCCTCTAGTACTTAGTTCTAAGCCACGAATACGTCAATCTTCCCTATTGCAATGTCGTCATACTCCGAGGTTAGCTAATCTGCTATCTTTTTGAACCTTATACCAAACTTTTGACATTCACTGCTATATTTCAAGTAATAGTACACAACTCTAAGCTTATTTGAATTCTCCTCTAAGAACTACCCGATATTATCACTAGTTAATTCATAAATTTAGTTCTCCATTAGATACTCTGACGTGGAAAGCTATAAGAGCCCTAAGAAAATAGCAATCATTTTAAATATGGAGAACTCTTAGCTTGGATACAATGCAGAATAATCTGTCCCATTTGCCTCTTTTGTACATCCCCTTATATGTCCTATTTCTACAAATGGTTCAGCCTAAGAAGACGATAATGTTTCTTAGGAATTAGATATCGATTTATAACCGGAAATTGAGCCAGAGGACTAAAGATTCGCTCTTTACTAAGAATAGAATAGAAATGATTTTAATGAGTTTGAGCCACCAATATCCTATTCTGCTCCGCCTTATTAGTAGGCTGATGATATTCTTAGTTACTCTGAAGAAGAGAGCTTCTGAGATTATGAAGAATATACGGATTGGGAAACTGATATTGACACCTTGCTAAGTGATATAATGGAGTTGTATGGGGAAATGGGGTTTATGTTATATAGTATGGCTTAGAAATAAGGAGAGTATATGGATTTAGCATCGGCTAAGCAATTACCTGGGATTATTATAGATATATATGGATAAGGCAGTGTAGGGTATATTGAATAAGTGATTAAATAGATTTGCAATCTTTAAGATGAAGGGGTAGTTGGGACACATTAAATTGTATTAATGAAGATCATATATGAAATTGCAATGGATTTGTTACTTAAAACTGAAGGACCGCTTTATACCTAACTAAGATCCTAAATTCTACCAAATTTGATCAAAATTCATCAGTAGATCCAAAATTTTGAAGAATTTTAAGATTTGGTAGCAGATTTGATATCAGAAACGATGACTTAATCTATTCTTACTTATTTTGATTGCTAGAGTGACTATGTAACATATTTCTAACAACTATTAAGGTATTGGGATTCAAGTGTAGCTGGTGTTAGTTTAGATAAATTTTTAATGTAAAAGGTCATTTTTATTAATATATATAGATTAACAAGAATATGATTAATACTAACTATTTGCTTTATTGCTTACACTTATTTAAGTGATTTATAAAACTTTATAATCTCAGAGCTAAATTAACTATCGTTTAAACTTATAAAAATTAATATCAATGAGATGTTCTTGAAGTCTTAGGTCTAAATTGAGGAAATCTTGATAATGACCCTGAATATGATAACTCTTATTGTGGCTCTTTAACTCTTTTCGTGAAAATATTGCATGAGCTACCTTTAGAACTCTTTTAATTTTGCACTTTTTTCAATGTAAAAACATTTGTAAACGTAAGAGGATCAGGAGTTTTCGCATATGGAAATTCCAGTGTATGTAACTCAGGAAGACTTAATGGTTAAGACTTCTTTAAACTCTTTTGGTTTCTTCTAGTATTAAAATTCCTACTTGGGTAATACTCCTAACAGTTTTATAATCTTTCCACTTTTACACTAGACCTATGAGTGAAGAATCGTGTTTTAGGTCTCTTTTTGATCCTTTTTTACAACTGGATAGCAGGTCTTACTTTTTGCACAGATTCATTAGAAGTGCACGCCTTAGTTATGCTAAGGGAGCTATCTTCAGATGGATCTGCAACCCTTTCTTTCACTATTGTAGAAACAAATAATAATTTAAAAATTATATTCTTCATTTTATACATATCATTTATCTCTCTTATTTTCTCTAGATAAGTCTAAGGAATCTTCTCTGACTAATTGTTTAACCAAGGATGCTATAAAGCTTAATCCGCATTATATCTTTCTACTGGTTTTAAGCTTACCATTTTGCAAAACAGACTTTTAGCCAATTAACTAAAGTTTCTATTAAATCTCCACTTAGGCATTGACAGCTTCATAAAATATGTACTCACTGTATCTTTTTAAGTAAATAATGGATGTTTTCCCACGATTAAAATGTACATGATAATTCCACAACTCCAAATATCAACAGAATTTTAGTAATTGCATCTTTTTGCCTATTCAGGGGCCATATACTTAGCAGTACCACAGGAATCCTTAGCCATTTCAGTTATTTCGATTCTAGTTGAAAGTCCAAAATCAGCTAATTTCAAAGAATCATAGTTTTTCCTGTTCATGAAAAGAATGTTAGAGGGTTTAATGTCCCTGTGCGTGATATTATGAGAGTGCAAGTATTAAACAGCTTATAGTAAGTTCCTCATTATTTATTTACAGTCACTTTCTCTAAGTTTCTTATCCAAAATTATATCAGATAGTGTTCCTCCTTTAGCAAGCTCCATGGCTATAAAAATTCTAGCATTTGATTCCTTTATATGATGAAATTTTACAATGTTTGTATGATTGAGGCTTGATAAAATGCTGGCTTCTTGACGTATTAAGTTCAATTTTTGCTAAGTCAAATTTTTCTTTTTTATTATCTTTACGGCGATTTCCTCGTTTGTATATCTGTCGATTGCCTGAACTACAGTTCCGAAGGAACCTTTACCTAGTTTTCTAATAAGCTTGTAATAATCTTTGAACTCAGATTATCTTTGTCTAAATTAAATTACATTTTACATTATATTTAAGTATTATAAATAGTCAATTTTTTATGTATCATGTAGTTTTATTATGGTATTGAGAATTTGGTTTATTAAGTATTTTTGAGTACATAGTATAATCAAGTAATTTTATACTGGAATTTATAGTAGAATTATGTAGAAGTCATAAAGAACTTAATTTTATACTTACAACAAAATAGTTAGTATACTTTATATAAGTTAGTTTATTGATTCATTGCGGGAGTGAGGTTGAGTTTGGCTTCTATATTCTTACTTTAAACCCAATTTCCGTCTTCCTACAATAAGCTAAGCTCTCTTGATGAATACTTGCCTATTAAGAGGGATAATTCCATTCGATTCCATTAAACTTAATCTAGCAATTTGTGTTTTTACTAATGCTCTCTTTTATTAGTCTTTTATACTAGGATTGACTAAAATTTATGGGAAGTGTTTAACTAGATAGAACTCTAATTTTTTTAGTAGTTCCAATAATTAATAGGTTTGTATAGGGTTTTCAGTTGATCATAATTAACAAAGAAAGCTGTTTACTTTGGTGCTCTATATTGATTTGATCTTTCTTCCTATATTTGCTCGTTTTTATCTTATATCTCGTAGATTATTTACAAGAGAATTTAATTAGGACTTTAAATTTGGATTTTACTTGATTTAACTTTACAGCTATTTTATATTATTAAGCTGCTCCTCCAAATTCTATATTTCAAAATTTATTGTTGAAATGTATTTTCAGGATCTATGATTTAATTTTTCGTAATGTTTTACATTGCTAACAATTTGCTAAATAGACGTAAATCCAGATCTATCTAACATTTCTTGGAAATAATGTTCTAGATTTGCTATATGTTTCAAGTATTCTTATATTTCATCAAACTTGTTTCATAGCTTTTACTTTCAATTCTCGATTAGTTATATTTAGATTTCATTAGTATCTAGTCTTATATCATTTACTATATCAGCCTAATTCAGTAAATTTACTATATTACCTTCAATATTAATCTTACTTAATAAGTTATTGGGACATTCAGCATAATTAGCTTCACTTTTACATCTTAGATGCCGTATTGTTGCTTATTAATGCGTTTCAATATCTCTTTATTACTTTTGACCTTCTAGGACATGTTTGTAAGAGGTCTGTAATTGAATAAATTTGTTATTATGCCAACCTTATCCAATCTATTAAGAGTATTTTTCTTTTCTTTTCTCGTCTATTTTTTCCTTTATCAGTAGTACATCTCCTTTAAGTTTATTGGTTATTCTTTTGTATTTCTTTATTTATGCTATTAAATATCTGTATTTGTTTTATTATGCTATTATTTATTGTCTATTTAATACAGAGCCTTATGTTTTTTATTAATTTAGCTTTTTCAGTTATCTGTCTAATTATAAGCTTTCAGTTCTTTTTTAACATAATTTTTTAAGAAAGTCTTCAGTTTTGGCTTAAAGCTGATAATTTTCTTTATTCATTTTAAATTATGTAAGATTTGTTTGAAAGCATAAATTAGTATTCTTATTTAATATAAAACGTACTTAGCCATTCTCTTTTGTTAACTTGCTTTTTATATCTAGCTTTATTGCATTCAATTTAGCATTATATAATTACTAATTTTAGATTAAAGGGTTAACAACGAATTTTACTAAGCAAAAAATGTATGTTTTCTTCTTAATGAGCTGGGTGAGTGATGCATTTGCTGAAGTTTCTCTATTTTATACTGTAATTAATTTGAGATTTATAAGACTTTTTATTCAGTTGTCTCTTTATCTTTTGGCAAATTAAGTAATTTAAGTATTTTATTTAAATTTGGACGAGGTGTTAAATCATCTAAGCCCACCGATGCTCTGTTATTTATTTTCAATAGATCGTTTTCTAGCTTATTATTTTTCTATATTATTTATACATTTGCTTGATGTTAAATTCTTAGTTTTTATATAGTTGTATTCAGCTTTATTTTTAGATCATGTATTTTATGATTTTAGAATAAAATCTACTACTTTTATCTAGCTTTCTTTTTCTAAAGACATTATATTAAATTTTAGCTTTTCCTTGATTCTGAGTCATACTAATTGATTTATTTTCTTAGTCTATACTAATCTTTGATCACTTCTTGAAAATCAAGATTAAGTTGATCATATTATTTCTTTTAAGTATCAATTTGATTATTATCCTATTGTATCTAAATCATCATTAAGTCTATTTTCTGAAGTAGTTATTCCTCTTTATTGTTGTCTTTTTGATCTTCGTTATCTATAATCTTTTGTAATTACTCTATTTTTGAATCTTTCTCACTGTTATTACAAAGTATTACTTTTATCTTTTCATTTAATTAATCAATTTAATCATTCATTTGTTATTAAGATACGATTAAACTGTCATATATCATGTAAAATGGTAACTTATCCTAAATATATCCAATTTAATCTGTATATTAATCGTAAATTGAGTTCAACAGCTTTTTAGGAATTTTATCTATCTGTATAAACATAATTTAATCTAATATACTAATAATGTACTCTAAATCATTTTTAAATATTGTATTTTCCTATATAATAAGTTATAAAAGCTCTAAAAGTTATATTAATTGATTATAACTAACTTTATCTTTAATATCTCTTTTAATTTTTGTTATAGTTTCCATACATTTTAACTGTGTATTGAGAAGCTTAGTTCTAGAAGTTTATCGAGAGAATTCAGTAGGGCTGGTGGACCTAAAAGTAGGTGAGACACTTTTCCTATAGGGACTGATTAATTATTTCTATTGACCTTTTATTTAGTATCTTCCAGTTATGCTTTGTATATATTTTTTAGGAGACTATACCCTAGGTAAACTTAGTCTTAATGTTACCTTTTCATTCATATTTGATTTATATTTACCCCATCAATTTCATTTTTAGTATTTAAATCATGGGTTGTACTTGCTCAAAAGGTTCTAAGAAGATCAGAGTGGAATATGATAAAAGACAAATAACATATACGTCAAATGCAACTGATATGAATTCCTTAAAACAATGAATAATGTAGCATTTTTCTATAGAAGATATAAATTCCTTTTAAATTTGAACAAAATAAAACCAAAAGATTTCAAATGATTAATAATTAGCAGGAGTAATTAGAAATTCAAAGTCTTAGTTAATTCTCGAAGTGCATTTAGTATAAGGAATTGTTGATTAATTTTGATAGAACTTGGGAAATTAAATTTTAAGAGTTGTTAAAGATAATTAGCCAATTGGAAATGGATTTATGTTAAGTGAATAATTAGCTATTACCTCATTTTTAGACTAAGACTATCAATCTTATAAATTAGTTTTCAGCAATGGACTTTCTGCTACTATAGACGATTAAGGAATAGCAATGCCTTTTCCGTAAGAAAATCCTTAATTTATTCTGTTATAATTAGAATAAAGCAATGAATTAGAGCAATGACTTAATATCTGCTAAAAGCTATCTCTATCAGAGCATTCTTAACTGCAAGCCTAGGAAGTGTATAAATGCTTATATTACTGTAATCAAAGTACACAATTAAACATCCTGGAAAAAGGAGAAATTCAAAACTACAGCCAATAGTATTTCAGATACTTTGGCTAATGAAACGAAGCAAAACAGACTGATTAATTACCTGTAGAAGCCTCTGGAGCTCCTATTTTTAACAAAGACGGATAAATAGTAGGAATATACTCTCCATTACTAAACGAATAATCTGCATATACAGCTATAAAAAGCTCGTTTGTCTTTTAACTGCTGCATGAGTATTCAAATGGACTTTAATATGAATAACAAACTTTGCTTGCTGAAATAATAGGCCAAGATGCTATACAAACAAACCAAATTGTTTTGGAAAGAGAAGAATTCGTGGTATAACAGGATTAAAGTAGTGAGGAAGAAATAAACGAAGAATTTTCAAGTACTTAAAACTACACATAATAAAGATTTAGTGACTTTCCCCCATCTACATGCTTTCTAAATTACGGCAAATAAAGCATAGCAATAGCTCGACATGATACCCATGAGGTTCTTCATTACTCAAATCTTCCAATGCAGAACAATGGATGTGCAGTCTGAACCAGGATTGGAATATTTTTAATAGGATCAAATCAAACATCTTCTGACAAGGCTTGGCTGTTTACCTTAGATCAATACGATATCCTTCCTGATATGATAGACTAGCACTTTTATCACTGTGCAGTTAATTACCAGGACTCAGTTGTAGTTATCTCAGGAAGCGACACAACAACTGTTGAGTATATTGATTTTAACCTTTAAAAGTGATACAGGTTAACTGACTTACCTTAGCCTAGAGTTCATGCTAGTGCCATTTCAACTTAAGATTCAATATATGTGGCATGTGGAGCCAGGGATGTTATTTCTAATCCTAAAAACTCAATTTTTAAGTATTTCAATGCAATTTGGGTGAAACTAAAAGTAAGAGTGCCGTTGTCTCTAATATAAGCTGGTGTACTCCCCTACTTAGACTAGTAAATCGTCTTATTTGGAGGCGAGTACTACGACTAAAGCCAAGGCCAATTCACTGAAAGTGTAAAATCCTTTATTATACATGAAGACAACTATGAAGAACTACCAGATCTTCCAAGTCCCATGAAATTTGGAGTCTCATCCCCTGCTATAGATAATGATGAAGTTTTGTTATATTCAAATACTGGCGAAGTACTAGGATTCAACTTTACAAGGAAAAAGTTTATTAGTGTTATTTTTGCTTAGTAATTATGTCAAAAGAAGAAACTTATTAGGCCGCGTATGATACTATAGTCAACTTTATAGAGCGTTACCAGCCAAGACTTACTCTGAGCGCATAAATGACCAGTATAGCATCGATTATAAAGAAACATTTCCCAAGGATGAATTTCGTCGGGTTCTATGTAATGAATTATGAGCTAGATCCGCCTGTGCTAGAAATTGGGCCGTATTAGGGAGATTTACTTGCCTGTGCTAGAATTTCTTTAGGAAGCGGAGTATGTGGAGTAGTTGCTGAGACGAAGGAGTATAAAATTGTTTAAAATGTTAAAGAGGAGGAGAATTATATTGCTTGTGATAATGTAACCGAGTCAGAGTTAGTAATGCCTGTTCTACATGGAGATAGGCTGTATGCTGTGCTTGATATTGATGCCGATGTAAAAGATTATTGGGAGGATGTTGATACTGAGTGGCTTAGGAGATTTGCTAGCTTAGTTCATTAATGATTTCTTATATTTGGTAAAAGTTAAAGGAGTTTGTAGATTATAAAAATATGTTGCTAGTTTTTAGTAGAAGATGCAAAGAGTTATAATCATAAATAAATATTTTACTAAGTCTAGGCTGCTAAATCTGCTTCAACGATATCTTCTTCAGTTTCCTCTTCCTCTCCTAAAGGTAAAAGATTGTTTTCTTCTTCAGTTTCCTCTCCTAAAGGTAAAACATCATTATCTTCTTCCTCTTCCTCTTCCTCTCCTAAAGGTAAAAGGTCATTATTATCTTCAGTTTCTTCTTCCTCTCCTAAAGGTAAAAGGCCATTATTATCTTCAGTTTCCTCTTCCTCTCCTAAAGGTAAAAGGCCATTATTTTCTTCAGTTTCCTCCTCTTCTCCTAAAGGTAAAGCATCGTTTTCTTCTTCAGTTTCCTCTTCCTCTCCTAAAGGTAAAAGGTCATTATCTTCTTCCTCTTCTTCTCCTAAAGGTAAAAGATTGTTTTCTTCTTCACTTTCTTCTCCTAAAGGTAAAGCATCGTTTTCTTCTTCAGTTTCCTCCTCTTCTCCTAAGGGTAAGACATCATTATCTTCTTCCTCATTTTCCTCTTCTTCTCCTAAAGGTAAAAGGTC